>NDGN011481719.1:0-11990 GCA_002564285.1 Tympanoctomys barrerae
TATTATAATTCATTATGCTTTGTTGACTGAGAAAATGTAGCTTACATTTTAAGTTTTATTAAAAACATAATAATCTTTAAATAATATTCCTTCATATTTTGAATGACTTTTAAGTATATTTAAAGATACTCATAGCTAGTTTTTCTTCCAAAATCTTAAATTAGTATAAAATGTGAAAATTGCAGTTTGAAGGTTGTGTTATTATACACGGAGCAAACAGTGTTGGGTCATATATTTCCAAATAGATTCCTTCCTAATTTACCAAGTAAGACATATGCCATTGTTTTGTACACATATATTTTTATGAAAAATAACATCGAAGATTTTTATAATTCTCTTTTCAATTTCTCTTTCTAACATTTATTCGTGGTTTTACTTGTTTAAAAGTTGAGGACTGTCTTTTTCCTTGTCATCATAACAAACAGTTGTTATAACACGTTTAGTGGAAAATTTCCTCTTAGAATGCATAATGTAATAATTAATAGTATTTTCATGAAAAGTTACATGCTTTAAAAGAGTGACTCAAGAGAAACAGGGCATAGATTTATCCTAAGCCATATATTTAGAATATGAGCTGCCAAAAATACTTGGGTATGCAGAATTCCATTCCATTTTCATATAATCTTCTGTATATGTCTGTGGAAGGGAGAGCTTCAACGTAACAAGCCACAAAGAAATGGTGATGTCCTTTCATTTATGATACAGTTATTCTGATTTCCTGATGTAATTGTATGTCTCTCATAGTCACCTTCTTTTTAATGCTCAATGTCTTTTCCAGGAATATTTTACATATTATTTTCCACTTGCCAATCATACCACAATGTTCAGAATCATTTCTTAAGTCTTCATGCTAATGAACCAAACTATGGTTTTTGTCCTTTTACTAGCATTGCATATTTTTATGCCTACCGTCCTTATTTCTGACCCACCAGACGTGTTCCATCATTCACTTACCGGACACATATTTGTTAGGCACTTATAGTCACTTACTCTATGTCACACACTATGATAAGTGCCAAGTATTTAGAGCATGCTGCACACAGGAGATATGGGTCATACACACATGAATCACAGCAAAGGATAAAGCAAATACAGAACAAATAGAAATCAGAAGCAAACATACATTTTCTCCATGTATTAAATTCTGCGCTGGAAAAATTGGATACTGTTAGATAGCAGAATGGGTCAGTGAGTCGGAGAGATTTTTGAGTGGGAGCGGGTACAGTTGCAGCCATGACCCCACTTTGCTGGCACTGATTTTCTCTGTCAATTTTCTATTGCAGAGAACAAACATGGAATCTCAAAACCATAAAGGAAAAGCAGATTATTTGGGTTAAAATTTCAGAAGATTTAGTATATACATGATCAACTAGCTATGCAGAAGAAATAGCATAATAAAAGAGGCTGTTGAAAGAAAAGTTTTTACATATGGTGGTTGAAATCAGAGACAAGGAGCTGGAAACCAGGCTACACACACCCTTTTACATACAACCCCAGTGACCTGCCTATTTGGACCAGGCCTTACCTCTTGGTGACTTACTTAACTATGAGCTTATTAATGAATAAATACACTGATGAATATAATTCACCCAAGATCTATTCATCTTCCAAAACCCTTCCTCTGAACATACGATTTCTGGGGGATGTTTTTGATCTAAGGCACATCAAGAACTACAAAAGACTTGCATTTAAAGATGAGAGATAGCTGTACCAGTTTTAGACTTGCAAAGAGAAACTCTGGGGAGGATGGATACGATATTAAGGAAATCTCTGGGATGTTGGTCCTGGAAAAGGGAAGAGGATTTAAAAGAGAAATCAGCATCATTCCAGTACATTTGGAGATCTGGTAATGAGAAAATAAGGAACATCCCTTCTGATGGTGTCTAAATTTTCAGGGTGGTTTTGACAGTGGGTCAGTATGTGAGTACAACTGGGGTAGAAGTGAGAGGCAGACAGGTTTGTAGATTGAGTATTATGATGGGGTAGGAAGGCATTGACTGACAGCTTTCAGTGCATTTTTGAGTTTGATGCTGATGAAAGCATGATAATCATAATCTTGACAATTGTGTGATTTTCTCCTGTTATACTGAGCTGTATCAGTGCAAGTATGAAAAAGACAACTGCTTGGATTCATCTAGGATTGGAAGTTTTGCCAAGCTAGTTTAATTGAAGATCTGAGCTACAAGAAGTAGTATGGGTGTTTTCCAGGAATTGATTAAGATGAATTACGAAATCTAAACTGAGCTGTCAAAGAAGCAGACAGAAAATATTTGTATTGGTCAGTTTTCTCTTTCTGGGACCAAATTGCTGATCTCTAGAGTTTATAAACAAAAGGCTCATTTTGGTTCAGGGTGTCAGAGATCACAATGAATGGCTGGGTGGCTCAAGGCAAGAACATCACAGTGGAAGAGCATGGTGGATGACAGCTGCTGATTTCTTGGCAAGAAAAGTTCCAGAGAGCAAGAAAACAGGGACAAGGCATGGTCCCAAGGTCACGCTCCTTTGACCTTCACAGACACACTCAAGAGTGTACTCTGAGAGTCCTTAAGCATCTCTGAAGCTAATCTGGTTGGTAATCAAGAATAGCTATCACAAACTCTTGCCATCATTAATAATAGCAGTAAGTCATGCACTGTTTTAGAAAAATAATATGATTTTGTGCAACATGTAAGAGAAATCCTTTCTTGTTTCTGAGCTTCTAGAAAGTTCAAAACTGTCTTTAAGAATCATCCTTATGTCATGCTCCTAAAAACTTGCTGTTCAAAACATATGAAGAAGACTGATTTCATGGAGCTCATTGATGAGTGAGTTGGAAAGAACTAGAGATGGTATATGTTACCTGAGTTTAGTAATTATGTTTTGTTTTCAGTACCGGAGCCTGAACTCAGGGCCTTCAGTCAAGGCATCCTTAGGTCTTTCTTATTTTGAGAGAGGGGATAAGTTACTAGATTGTAGTCTAAACTTGAACTTATGATCCTTTTTCCTCAGCCGCTCAGAGTGGTGGGAATACAAGCACTGCCAACATGCCTGGCTTGGTCATTATCTTTTACAAGTATTTTGGGTGTGTACGTTATTTTAGTGCCACCTTGGGCAAAGCTATTTTTTTTTTTTTTTTGCTGCTGAACTTAACTATTGATTCTACCTTAAGAACAGCACATCACTGGTCTTGTAATTAGGGTAAAACACAGTGCTGGAGCCCAGGATCTGAGTCTTCCTGGAAATGTCTAAGCTCTGCTGTTGTTTCCTCTCGGCCCTCTGCTTTTCTCCTCTCTTCTTCTTTTTCTCTTTTTGCCTCTTTTCTCCTTTCCTTCTCTCCTTTTCCCTTTATCTTCTTTTATCTATTTTTCCTCCACTATTTTTCCTTTGTAATAGGCCCTGTAATTTCCCTATTAAGGTTCTAGAACATTTTGGTTCCTCTTAGCAGGAACACTGAAAGCAATATGTTGTCTCTAGGGTTTGTTTCCATTGAGGTTGCTAATAAAATAACAAAAGTATCAGGCCGGGGAGGTGGCTCTGTAGAATAAGTGCTTCCCTGGCAAGTGCAAGGGCCTGAGTTCAATCCCGGTTTTGAAAAAAAAAAAAAAAAAAGAAAAGTATCTTTGGTTCTCTATTTGACAGGTCCTTTCTAAGCACTTTATTTGTTCTATGTCAAGGTTTAGAGCAGATAGATACGTTTGTCAAGATCATATGATTGACTAGGATGAGCCTGAATCGTTATCCAGTTCTTATAAACACATACACTAGATTTTTCTTACCGAAAGTATGTTTTCTTTTCAACTAATCATCAGCACTGGGGAGAAGTTAGAAAAGAAGTAGGACAGGGAGCTTGGCGTGCCATCCTCCAAACAGTGGGCATCTTGATTTATAAGACTCGGTGCATTTTTTACTACCCAAGATATAATTTATCTGTTTTTTCTGAGCTAGTAGTGGTTAAAGCTCTTTATCAGGGCATTCTGGAAAAAAAAAAAAGCAATCCACAAACTTCAGTTTTACAAATAGATTCATTTTTATGTCACTGCAGTATTTCGGGCCAGCAGCAAAAGTGAGAGGTGGGGATATTTTCTTACCATGAAATATCCTCTAGACTATTACATTATCTCAGTGACAGGTGAAGGTCCCTGTCAAGTCACTGTGCAGTGGAGTACAGATCCAGTCATAACTCTCGTAAAGTGCCTGTGTATGGAACATTGATGACATGATCTATAATTACTACATAAGAGATACTTGAAAACAGAAATGGTGTAAAAATATGCCATTGTCTATATCTTAAAACAAGTAAGCAAAAAGAAAAAAAAATCTTTCATAAGCTGGCAATGTATATTGACTTAAATTTTTATTTTCTACTATACTTGGTGATCTCTTATGAAAATACCCTGATTGAAAAGTAAATTACATGTATGAAGTGGAGTAATGCATTTCTAAACATGCAAAATGTGTTTTTGTTCCAAAGGAAATATTTGAATACGCCCATATTTAAGCACATCTCTTCTAAGTAAAACTTTAAACATACATTTTAAAAACCAGTATCAGACTGGCATGCTATGATAATTGAATTTTAAATTATTGTTATACCTCTTCAGATAGTTTTCTTTTTGGTCTTTCTCTTTTGTTTTTTTCCTCTTTGCCTTCTTTCTTTTTACTTTCTGTTCTTGCTCCTCCTCCTCCTCCTCCTCCTCCTCTCCTCCTCTTCCTCTTCCTCCTCCTCCTCTTCCTCCTTCTTCTTCCTTCTTTTCTCTTCCTTTCTTACTGTCTTTCACTTTAATTCTTTTCCTTTCTCTCCTTTTCTCTTCCTCTTCTTCTCCTTCTCATCTTGTTCCTTTCTTCTTACTCCTCTGTTTCCACCTCTTCCTCTTTTGAAAGCTGTGCCTGGTGTCTTTAAACTGCTGTCCTTGAAATTACTTGAGAATGACTTTGTTTCCTATTATATCAAAGTTTCTTCTTGGAAGCTTCCCATAACTTAATAAAAATAAATGTTTAGGTGATTATGACTTTCGCTTTTTGGTTCTTATTTAAAGGAATTAAAAGTCCTGATATACCTTCTTTAACTTTGCATATATCTTCTCAATGCTTTGTTGCTCATTTTGATTCATTCTCTATTTTTCTATTAATGAAAACAATTTAGATTTGTTTGTTTTATTTAGTTGTCTATGACTTTTTTAGTCTCTGTCTGTGTTTCTCAAGGTTGAAGTATGTGAGAACTGCTGAGGCCTGGCTTCAAATGGCTTTCATCCAACAATGGGTGCCATTACTGTATTGTGACACGCTTAGTCTACTCTGGTCACTCCTGTATGCCTTTAAAATGATCTTATTGTAACCATGCATATTCTCATGCATATTTAAACACAGAGCTTATTCTCATGCATATTTAAACACAGAGCTTATTGTTTCCAGAATCTTCACTTTTTTTTTTTGTTTCAGTCTTCTTGTACCACAAACATGGAACATATGCACTTGGTTTTGATTTTTCTTTTTCTCATTACCTTGCCTAACTCTTTTTTTCTTTAAAGTATATATCACTTATTATCATAAAACTCTAGAGTAGAATTCAGTGTTGTTTCGTTTTTACTTTGTACAAGTCATAAAAGAAAGATAGGGGGGCTGGGAAGATGGCTGAGTAGAATAAGCGCTTGCCTGGGAAGCACAAGGGCCTGAGTTCAATACTTGGTTCTGCCAATAAATAAATAAATAAATAAATAAATAAATAAATGAAAGTCTCTATTCTCCTTTCTAAAGATCATTAAAATAATACTAAAAGACTATTTTTAAATTAACCATAGGTGCTGTTTCAGTTAAAGTGTGGGATTGCAAGCAACAGAAATATAAAATGTTGGCTGAATTAAGCAGAAAGAAATTTACTGGAAAAAATATAGAGTACCCATAGCATCACAGGGAAGTTGTACAATTAAACTCCTAAAATACAAAGCATCAGGCTCTGAACTCAAGAAAGCTACCCAAGGTCATGCCCCAGGAGCAACTGATTTTGTTACTGCCACTACTGTGGCTATCAGAGTCCTTGGCACCACCATCCCAGAAAATAATTTCTTAACTGCTCTGCCTTGTTTGCATTTCTCTTTTAGAATTCACATAGCATGGATGTCCGAGGCCAGGACACATATTCATGCTTTATCTGCCAGGGAAATCCGAGAGGGACTATTTAGTATTTTTTCTCATGCACTGTCGTAGTGGGAGGGAGAGTCCTTGCCTTCCTCTCACATTCCGTAGTGAGTTATTGTCCCCTT
Organism: Tympanoctomys barrerae; assembly: GCA_002564285.1. Classification (NCBI taxonomy): domain Eukaryota; kingdom Metazoa; phylum Chordata; class Mammalia; order Rodentia; family Octodontidae; genus Tympanoctomys; species Tympanoctomys barrerae. The sequence goes on from NDGN011481719.1 coordinate 6,240, forward strand.
TGAAAATGGCATTTAAATGCAGGAATGCCAAAATGTGACAAATATTCACCACTGATCTTTGGAGGTATAATTATTCTTGATAGACAGCAACAATATCTCAAGCCACTGTTTCAGCCTTCTCATCACACAGGAAAAGAAGATCAAAGTTGGAATTTTCCAGAGTAGTGCTTCAAGCAAAGACCATCTTTTTCCCAGGGTCCCTGAGTCCTCAACATGCTTCTTCCATTTCTTTGGAGTGATGCTGTTGGCAGCCCACTCAGAACTTGTCTTCTTTCATCTTTAACTTGGAAGTTCCCACTCTATTTGGAAGAGCCACCTCCTTCAATGGACTTCGTCTTCTACTGTGCAAAGCCCAACACACTGTTCTCTTAGTTGCGCTAACAAGCTCTTGCAAAACCATATGATGCAATTTGGACAAAATCAAAAGGTTGGGGATGAATTCACTGCAGGATGTACAAGCAAGATTTCCTGGTTTTCAGAAAGTTATTTTCAGAAATTCTTTGTCGTCTGTTCAAATCATGTCTGAGTGCAATGCTTGGGAATTATGTCGCCATCTAACCACAAGGCTGAAGATGAAGCTAGAATATACATAAGAGTGGACCCAAGTAATCCTAGAAAAATGTTATGTAGACCTATCCTACCTATCTATAATAGGGCAGAATAAACATTGCTATTGTGAAAGTTATCCCCTTTTGGCTATTTTTGCTACTTGCTGTTACACATAAATAAAACAATCCATAAAGTTTTTATGGAACTATCCTTTTATATTCCAAGGAATAAAATACTTAAGAGGTTAATTCTCAGACCTATCGTGTTGAAGAAATCATTAAAAGGAGAGTAGAAATTTCATAATTATTATCATTATTATTTTGGCAGTACCAGGGATTGAACTCAGGACCTTGCTCTTGACAAGGAAGCGTTTATTCTACTGAGCCATCTCCCCAGGCCACCATAATTATTATTGTTTTTGTCTTTCTAAGACAGGTTTCACTAAGCAATTCAGATTGGCCTTGAAATTACTTTGTAGCCCCATTATGGCTTTGAATACAAAGAAGTCCTCTTGCCTCAGTCTCCTGTGTACTGGCATTACAGGCATGTGTCACCATACCCGGCAAATTATTTTCATATAGATCTTTAAAGATTATAGTGTTTTACTTGCAAAGATCACTTTTCTATTATTTCTATTAACCTCATTAGCTTTTTATACATGAAGCAGTATGAACCATGTTACATGTTAGCAAAGGAAGTTAAGCAAAAATGGCTTTATATTGCAATAATTCACACTATTTAATGACCTCATATGCAATTGTATAAATCAATTTAAATTATGTTTTGCACTCATATAATGAATTGTCCTCTACTTTTGTATCTAAAAATGAAATTTAGTGGAAGCCTGATAGAAAAGAAATTCATTTTTGCCTACAACTTTGTAAGTTATTAACATTCAGGTAGATTGTATAAAAATAATAAATCACACACACACATATATAGGGTATCTATTGTATAATAGGTTTGACACAAATATACCTGCTAAACATTATCATGTTTAAGGTATTAAAGCTTGCTTACCATCTTGGTGTTCATAGAGAATATAAATATTCAGACTAATAAATATACAATCGTAATAGTGTGATAAAAACTTAATAGTTCAATGTGTGAGATCTTCCACTTAGCATTTGAGTTGAAACTGGAATGGTAGGCAAGGATTCCTGGGAAAAGATATCACAATTGAGTCCTGAAATATGAGTTTAATTTCAGTGAGCAAAGGCAAAAGCATTTTGATAATCATGAAAACAGTACTGGAAAAGAGAAAAACTACACACTAATTGTGTTCATAGAGCTGAGGAGGGAAACAAAAGCATCAAGATGAGTGAGGAGGATGGAAAAGCCAATTCTGGTGCCAAGGCCAAAAGGACCTGATGTTGAGGGCCGTGAGTTCAGGTGTAAGTGTGACTCTTCACTCTGTATGTTGTGTCTTTTGGTTATTGGATATGAGTGGGCAGTTGTGTGCACAAGTTTGGGGTCTGGATGTTGTCTTGGTTACTTTTCTCTCTTTGCTAGGACAAAATACCCAACACCAAAATGAAGGAAGGAGAGGTCTATTTAGCTTACAGTTAGTGGAGATTTCAGTCCATACTCAGCTGGCTCAAGGCAGAGTAGCACAGGGCAGAGGGCAGTGTTCACGGTGGTGGATAAACAGCTAAAAGCAAAGGGAGGCACAGCAGCTGTGGCAGCTAGCAAGCTTCTCTCCCTCGATTATATTGTATTCAGTCCATCCACCCCAGGGTGATTGTACCATTCATAACCATAATCCTGTAACTGGATCCTGAATTAATCACAAACTCTAGAAGGCTGTCCCAGTGACCGCATGAGGCTTTGGGGGGACAACTAGATGCAAAACCAAGCCATAACAGATGTTGATCAGTCTGTGATTCATTAAATGATCATGACACTATTGACCTTCTAATGTGATGCAAACTGAATATGAGAAGACAAGTAGGTACTCACAGAGTGTCAAGGGGGCACACATTGTTTGCATGTGCTGTCTTCTCGGTGAGGAGTCCTGTGCTGCAGTTTTTCAACATCCAGTATGAGCTAATTAAAAACAACTACAATAGCTCAAGTCTACACATACTTATGATGTATTACATACTCTTCGCTTTGCTAACATGCACATTTTATGCAGTAACACTTTTATTATCCCCATTTCATAGATGTGAAAATAACACAAATAGCTACTCTCCTATGATGTCTCTCTCTATAGGAAGATGTATCAAAACACATTATAGCTTAATAGGCTTTTAACTTTTAATGAGTTTATAATATTTATGTCACATAAGAATATTATTGTGTTTTTCTTTGTCTTATCACTTTCAATAATGACAAGACATTTTCTGAGATATCTACTATATAATAAACTCATAACTTTCAAGTTCATATTAAAACATTTTGTTTTATATACTGCCAACTCTACAGTTGATTGAAATTCATACACAAAAACATAAACATAAAGTTCTATTTCAGATTTGTATATTCAAGTATTTTCATATGCACTGACCAGTAGGTTTGAAAAGAACTTAAAGTCTTCTTTGTCAGATATACATGTTTGAATTACACCTGCCAGTTGGCTGTTGTAGCAAGACTTCTACAGCCTTAAACACTGAAATTTCCATAAAGCAATCCACCCCTCGGTGTTTGTAGTTGTTCTCAGTAACATTTCTTCACTACCATTCTCATACATTTCTACAGCATTTAGAAAGTGATACATGTGACATGCTCCGTATATTATGTGAAAAGAAGGAATCATTATTAATACGTACTTAGTATCCCTTATAGTTTTTTGTGACTTTGCAAAGGGAAAGCAGAATTGCCTTAATTTAAGATATGAACAATTTTGTGCTAGAGAAAATGCTTGAACAACTAAGGAAACATTTCGAAGCACATCGACATGCGCTGAATTCTCATAACATTTGAATAACATGGCTGTCTGGTGCCTGCTACTGTCCCTGAAAATTGAGGTAGCCAGTTAGTAGTTTTTCTTAAACTTTGATTGTTTCCATTTAAGATGCTTGAAAAGCTGAACCTGATTATGAACTGGGGAGGAAACCAAGAACTCAAGCTGCTAATCTATACTAGAATGTGATCAGCTTGTATCATGAATAATTGACCTTAGAACAGAAAAGAAAAAAAAATGATTGTTCTGTATTGGACTTAGTGGTATTCACCTGTTTGCTGTTTTGTTTATCCTTATAGCACTATCTATAAACAGAACCCAGTGAAAATGACTTCAATTTTAATACTTTTTTTGATTATATATAGAAAAAACTAAAGTAAAACCAAACTTTATAAATCTCATTGTTCCCAAATTCATTCTTTAGGTGTGAAAAGACCATAAAAATGAATTTAAATGTTGAATCCTGGCTTCTGAGTTTATGTAGAAAATACCTCATGGGGATTCATATTGGATTTAAAGGTTTTCTTTAGCAAAGTGATTTGTGACACCTGAGGAAGAGAATGAATTGGTGGTTGCTAAGTTAGAGTTCGACATTATAGTTCTAGACATCTGACTAAGGGGAAGTTACCATTTTCTGTGCTGTGAATTTCCAGCAGACGCTGAATTTGTCACAGGTGCTACAATTTGTGTTTCAGAAAATTTTCTTCCCTAACTTTAATTACCCCATTCTATATAAAGTACTAAGAAGAGTCAGCATTTTTTCAGTTTAAGTACTTTGATGTAAATTAGAATTCTTGTCTACAATTTACATATTATAGAGAAAATAAAATTTCAAATGAAGGCAAAGAGGCTTGAATTTGCTTTACAGCATGCAACTATTTTTTTTTCATTTTTTCCACTTTGAAAGCACACAAAAATACTGCCAAGTGAATAACAAATTGAAAATGGACAAATGACATTTGTTAGGAGATTAATATCTGAATAATCAGAAAGTATAGATTTGATCCGTAAAAGTGGAAAATTAGAAACGGGAAATGCTGGGCCTAAAATTATTAAGTAAACTTAGAAACGGTTGTTTATTTTAAAGTACTATTTTGTATTTTAAATGTACGTATATAACTATCATTTTTGTAACAGACAGCCTCTTCTTTACTGAGATAGCAGGGAATTGAGGACAATAGGAAAGAAAGTACTATTCTGGAAAAGTAATCCCTCTTAATATAGTACATTTCATCTAAGGGATTTTTTTTCTTTTTGCCATAATAAAAAACATTCCTCTTCAACCATTCAGTATAAAAGGCTGATGAGTGATTTATCCTGTGTCTCCCTACACAGGTTGTTTCTGTGAAATTGGCTGAGATTGGCTTGTTCAATTAGATCTTTCACCATTGAAATCTGTAAGAAGCGATTATAGATTTAAAAATAATTGTTAAGAGACTAATGTTATCAAATGATTTAATTTGGATATATACTACAGTTAAATTGCTTGGAATATTATTAGGTGAGATTCATTCATACCTTTGCTTTGTATTAATGCAATTCCAACACATGGAATAGTTAATTGAATTGAGAAATAAATGTGCTTATTGGCAATTGCCTGACCTTTGAATTTTAATTTAAATTTCATATTCTTATAGGATTATTTAACCATTCATAAGTACGGCAATGCAGCCAGAAATGATCTCTGGAATACATTATCAGAGGTAATGTATAGGGAATTTAAATATCAAGATGTCAAGTTGAATATTTGAAGTGATATTTTAAGACATTATTAACTATTATTAAGGTTGAAAATTTGTCTTTGTATATTTTGATTTTCATTACATTGATTTCCTTATATGTCATAAAAAGAAATTTAAAGTATTATTTTAATTTTTAAAAAAAGATGTTGGGCTAATTTTCAAATATAACAGTACTTTTAAAATTTAATTTAGTACTATATCAAAGATTCGTTTTTTTATTTTTTCGGTACCGGGGATTGAACTCAGGACCCTGTGCTTGCCAGGCAAGCGCTTATTCCACTGAGCTGTCTCCCCAGCCCCTGAGATTCATGTTAAACAGAGAACACAGACATTTTAAAGAACAATCTATGTGATAGACTTAGAGAGGATGCAAAATGATGCTGTAAGTTCTTGTTTTAACAATGAAATTTGTTTTACCTTCTATTATGTAAAAACTTCATTAATAAAGCCTATATATGTATATATTATAAATATGCATAACTTCAAGCAAGATTAATTTTGTTAGCTCCCCTCAATTTTACTGTTTTTCTATTTTAGAAAATGGAAAGATAGGGC
>NDGN011481721.1:0-10272 GCA_002564285.1 Tympanoctomys barrerae
GAGAAGTTTCTCATTTGCAGCTGTAATCAAATTTCAAGAAGGATAATAAGTTTTGTGGAAAATCTTCCATCCAAAATTTCTTATTTAGTTATACCAAACACAAATCATATCAGTAATCTGCAAAATAAGGCCTTCAGTTCTTGTATTTGTTTTGAAAAATTTTATTCAGAAATTAGATTAAAGTCTTTAACCAGGGATCATGAATTCCACCTAATTATTGTGTTTGTTATCTGTGACATTCCAAGTTGCCCATATTTCCTCTGTGTGTTTCTGAGAGCCAAAAAGTATATGAACAAATTTGAAATGGACAGAAAATATTACGATACAGCTACCTTCTAGCTATATTTACCAGCCATTTTCACAAAACTATTTTTCATTCTATTAAGTTGTGAAAACCTGATAATAATGCAAGCCACTTTCGTCCATGGATATGCAAATAGACTCTATCTAGAGGAAAGCAATTGATTATTACCTGTGGATATTGACCAGCTTAGCATTAACAATATTTGTAAATTCAGATCAGCATTCTTGATTTCTAATGTATGTACAGTTTTATAAATTCTCAAGACTAACTGTAATATCTGTTTTTCTCATTTTTGCCAGGTGAATCAAAATCTTTAACCATGTTGATTTGTATGTGGTGTAAGTATCATGACTTTAGCATTCAAAAAAATCTTCGCCGAGAGCATGGCTAAAGCCAAGGGTCATGATTTCAGCTGGAGAAGGCACATTGGTTTCTCAAGAAGCTTTAAAAGATGTTTCTGATTCCCTAGAGGGAGAAAGGAGGGTAAAAGAAGGATCGCTCAGCAGCAGTTCGAGTAAACATCAATTTAAGCACCATAGGCTTTTATGTGTCAGGTTGATAAAGGAAACAATTTAAAGAGACAAACACATACAATGCTTTTTAACTTGATCTGTGATTTTTATGATCAACTATGGCACTTAAAAAGCCTGCCGTATAGTAGTTCGCAAATACCTCAGAGAGTGACAGGGCATGATTTCCCTTCTACTTTATGGTACACGAAAAAGTAATTTTATTGTTGTTTGAATATTTTTATACACATCCTTCATGCTTGGGCTCCATTCTCATGAAAATTGTGGGTTTCCTACATTCGGTAGTGTTATCAGCTTAAGGAGAAAAGGTTTATAGCTCATGCAAGATTAATTAGGTTTTTGCCAATTTTAAAAGAATCATCTATGCCCTGTAGGTAGAGAGAGAATTACACAGCACTGTCAATCATTTTCCAGCTTTCTGGTCTACTAATAAATATAAGTAATCTGAAGGCAAGCATGCACTGTGCATAGTTACAGAAAGAAATGCTTTTCTTTGAATTCATTTATATTCCACAAGGACTTCTGATAATAGTGGAAAAAGGTTCAATTTAGAAAAAAATGCCAAGATTAAAATACATATGCATATATATTACAAATTGCATATGGCTATATTATAAAATTTATAAATTCATGGATCTATCTATCTATATCTATATATATGTATATATCTTTATTCTTTACCTTGGTATTATTTAATGCTTTAAATTATAGTTATGGATACACCTAAGTAGAACATCTTAGTTGCACTCAAATATTGTTTGGGTAATTGACCCCACTGCAAAGAGTAAGCAAAAGAATAATTCTGCAACCTATTTGAATGAATAGGAGCAAATATTAGAGGAAAGGGTGCTATTACGTATCAACCATACATCTTATTAAAATCTTCAGAGCACAGGTGAAGATGACTCTCACTGTTTGGCTCCTAAGAGATGGAGTAAAAAGCTTTAGTTCCTCCCCATTTCCAACAAATACTGGAACTCCAAATGCCTTGGTTGATGAAAACAAACATAGTCATGAACACTTTTCATTGAAACAAGTAGTGATTTAATATGTTTGATCAAAACAGAGAACAAAATTTTAACAAATTTATTATTCACAGCATCAAAAAGCCATAAAATTAGTGTTATTTGAGTCTACAGTCTGTCAAGTGTAGTCGCTTTTCCCAATTTGCTATGTGGATTCTAATTAGTCCCTACCACCTCTGAAATGTTACCAAGAAAGTGTGAGAGTTTCAGAGGTGAGATATGGCAAAGAATCAACAGACATGTTAACCTGGGTTATAGCTACCCAGTGATTTATGTACTTGTGCTACCAAATTTTTTCAATTTGGTAGACTGACATCAAAATGATTCCTTGACTGGGGTGGTCCAAATTCATGATCTAAGGGGCCAAGGAGATGGCTCAGTAGAATAAGCACTTCCCTGGCAAGTGCAAGGGCCTGATTTCAATCCCTGGTTCTGCCAAAAAGCAAAAAACTCATGATCTATATGCTAATGTCTAAACAAGAAGACGATTATGAGATCAGCAGTAAGGGAAGTCTTAAACTGTTCTCCTCTATTTGTGCTGTTTGGCATAAAAATTGGACACAAGAGCAAAGAGTTAGTCTAGCTGAAAATATAATTATTCAGAATAATATATCAGCGATCTGAATTATACATAAATGTTTGCCCACACTTCTAGCAGAGGGCTGAGGGGAATGTCTTGGTTTCTGCCTCCAGAGTAAAATAGATCTAGTTTCAGAGGCATTTAAAATGTAACATTCCATGATTTGAGGTAGACACTTGAACAGCATGCTAAACATAAAATGTATACATATTTTAAATGCTACTTACCACTTATCACACCATTACCTTGAATCATGCAGAGATGCATGCACTTACAAGTGTACAAAAGAATTGACTCTGAACTTTCAAGTGTAGCAGATTTTACTTTGAAAGTCTTTTGAGTAATAAAAAACTCCCATTTGTCTTTGATGTATTGATGAACATTTTTGTACAGAACTCTCATGTATTTGTTTCACTAATACACAGTGTTGTCTTTAAAAATATAATTGACAACTTATACTTTGCAAGTAGGTCAGTTATACATTTCACCACCTTCACTCTTCTAGTATCATTGTGGTTTTAAGTTGCCTAAAATGTGAATTTTGATTTTGGTCATTAAAATCTTCACTGTGCATTCTTAATAGGCTTCTACTCTGCCATCAATAACAATGAGATCTTCACCATTACCCCTCAGTCACAGGAATGTATGAGACTCGTTTTTCCCATCCAAGGCTCAGTTTTACTCACTTGGAGAAAACCTTGCTTTCCTTTAATGAGCAATGATATAATGAGAAGGGCTGAAGGCAAACGATGGGAAAAGCAGAGGTGAGCCATGCCAGTTAGGGCAGCCAGGCGGACACCAGCGAAACAGTGAGCTAACTGATGTGCTCTATTCTTCAGTTTTGCTTACTGAAAGCTTTGCTTATACAACCATACATCATCCTTAAGCCGGTTTAATAATATGCAGAATAAGAGATTGCCTTCCAACGTTGCCAGAATTTATTTACACATTACACATTGTCAAATCTCAATCTTTTGTTGTTCTTTTAATCTCTAGTCATAAGGCTTTGTTTGCATTTGATGCAGTTTTATTTCACTATTTTCAATGAATTAATAATATTTCCATGGTTACAGAATGAAATAGCAGTGACAACTTTATGCAAGATTTGATTCTGCATTTTCTCTGTTCTTTTTTCCTTTGGTTTCCTTTTTTTTTCCAGAGCACATAAAATACTTTTAAATGAACTATAAATAAAAAACTTTTATAACCACACAAAGAGGAATGTCCAACTCTTTGGAGAGCTGAGCAGGAGGAAGGCCTGACTTCAGGAATTCAAGGTCTGCCTGAACAACAAAGCAATACCCTTCCTCAGAGCAAATAAATCTCATCAAGTTCTTACGTATTTAAATTAACATACAACTCTATTTAGTACATAGAAACTGAAACAGAAAACAAATAATTGATAAAATTGGATATTCAGAACTAGCCTTGAGTTTTAAATTGCAAATGAAGCAAACTGCAAGTGCACATTTATGTGTGACATGCTCCTGCCTCTGTCCCACTCCTTTGCTGTGTTCTTTCTCAGGGGATCGTTTCACTGGAACTGCTTTCTAGCTGAATGGAGGGGTTTCAGCAAAGTGATAACAATTTTTGTTCAATGACAAATCAGGACAGTGTCCTCTCACAGTGCAAAATGATCCATCACCCTTCACAACACAGACTGTGTCTGTGGTCAGAAGTGTAATCTCGGTCAATGGCTTTCTGCTAAAAGATGTATCCTCTCCAGCAACCTCTAACATTGCTTTCCCTTACATGTCAAAGAATTGTAATCCAGCTTTCCCAAAGGAACAATGCCAGCTCCTGGAATTTATATGCACATCTTTTCCTGACACCTCTGAAATCTTCCCTTGACCACACTGTCAGACCACCCCTGGGCTTCTGATGGATGGAATCCTGTTCACCAGGTGGAATGTCATTTAAGAACAAAGCAGCTTAATTTTTTCTTCATAGACCACCTCAGGATAGGTTTCATCCCTGTTGGAAAGCACTAGTGCTACCCGAATGCATCTGATTTACAAAATCCATTGTCTGTTCTTATATTGGTCTTGTTTTTGACTAAAAAAAAAAAAGAGCAGGAAATTTTATTTGTGGTCTTAGTGGTTAAAACATTTTATTTCTGATCTTAGTGAAAATATGTTCAAAACTTTTATCTGTTAGATTGAATGTAACTGCAGGAATACTATGAGTCCAAAGCTAGAAATGCATGTTTTAGTGTGTTTCTCTCTTTATTGATACTGAAATCTTTCAGGTAATACACTATGCACTTGACAACAGATCTAAATATTGATGGCGTCATGAATAAATGTGTGACAGACTGTAGAGTATTCCAGGTATCTTCACTGAAGCCCTCATTTTACCACATCTCTGATTTTATGCATTTTCTTTGGTTCTCAAAATAGTAACCATACTTTATCATAACTCTCATTTTATGCTGAGAAATATGCCTGCTTATTCATTACCGAAAGTAAAGTAAGGAGCAAATAATACTTAATTTGTTTTGTTTCTTTTTTTCAGTTGTTTGTACTTTTTCTCATTTTAATTTCTTATGCATTTTTTTCTTTCTGCCTGGTAATATGAATAACTAGTTGGAAGACAATACTATGTATTACAATAAATATTGTGAAATTCATATTACTTTGTTAAGTGAAATTTTGTATCACTTATAATTTTTTCTGCTTTAACTCTAATTTATACTCTTTAAAAATAAAAAAAACTAAAAAATGAATAGAAAAAAAGTAAAGTAAGCCAAAAGAATCTTCCATGAGTTCCTATAGTCATATCTACCCAACTTCTTGCCTCTATTTCCACATCGTATGTCCTTTGTCCCATTATTCTAGGTCTGCCAAAGTGACACACATGTTTTCCTACCTAATGCCACTTTTCATTACACCACAGCTCACTCATCTTGCTGACCCAGAAATATTGCTTCGGGGCTCTATGTTTATACATTACTAATTTCTATTTTTCATCAAATTACATAAATTACCATACATTAACAACTTAATTTTTTCCTATATTAAATACATTATAAAAAATCTTTCTCTAGACTTCCCACGTGCCTTACGTTTCCCTGGCATTCCTCTGTTCCTTTTGGATCTCTGCTATTCTTGTATCCAATGAAATTCTTCAGTCATCTTTGAAACCTGACTTGCTCAAGTTCTTGCCCTTGTAGTTCCACTGAAACTCTTTTCTTCAAAGTCTAAATGTATTTATTTGTCTTAAACTGATAGCACATTTCTAACTCGTGTCGTGGTCTTTTGGCAGCATTAGGCTCATTATATCGACCTTCTGAAAAGCCTTCCTCATTAAACTTCCTAAACATGATCCTCTTTAACAGGAAATAATAGAAGGCCAAATCTAAGGCTATGGGAATATTCAAGAGCAGATCTTAAAGGACCTCATCTGTTGCATTAGGAGCCTTGGTTTTGTCTGCAAATGTGAGAGAAAGCAAGATTTTAAACATAGTAGTAACACAATAAAATTCGTTCAGGAAAGAGAACTCTAATGCAGTAAAAGAAGAAGGAAACACAACAGAAAGAATGAGGAAAGAAGGGAGGAGTGGAAGAAAAGAACAAAGACAAGGAAGAAGGAGTATGAAAAGAAGTGAGGAAGGAAGAAAGGAGAAGGAACAATAGAGGATAGTGTTGCTCCCAAATATTAATTCCCTTCCTACAAAGGAATTATATAGTCATGTTCTTTGCCATAATAGTGTGAAGTTCCTCTATGTAGGCTATATTTTCATGTTTATTGTCAAATTTGGCCATGTGACATCCATACTTGGGTCAATAAAGCAAAACTGGATTTCAATTTTATCACGTTCAATCAGAGGCTCCAAATTAAATTGTGTGGTTTTGCTAGCTTCACTGTTTTGTCATTTCCTCAAGTGAAAATAGTGTCTCCAGGAATTATTGTTTCTTTAGCTTGAGTCCTAGAAAGATAATGTACATGCAGTAGAGACAAATGGAGCTTAGAAATCCTTGCTAATTACAGACTTAGAAGCTAAATGTGGTTCTTGTTATTTTAAGCACACTATTCTTTAGGAAAAGACCCCTATTTTATGATATTTCCACTATAAAATTAAAAGATCCAGGTAACTAATTATTTAAAATATATGTGAAATGTGACAATGAGCAAATAAAAAATATTTGGGGAAAAGGAATTTTATTGTTTATAAGTATTAAATTAAAAGCAATGGATTATAAAATTAACCATACATAAAATCAGAAAACCATTCTCTGCCGATTACAGTTATATTCAATTTGCAATGTAAATTTTGTACAATTTAAAAAAAAAACACTTGTGTTTCAGAGGAAGTAAAATAAGAAGATCTCTAGAATCTCTAGAAATGTATACTTAAATAAGCTCCGGTCATTATACTAATAGAATAAATAGTTCAGTCATTATTTCTAAATTCATTTCCAGATTCAGATTGAAAAAATGTTAGTACTATATGGCCAATATTTTCCAAGAAATTGAAGCAATATTTTTGCTTAAAGTTTAGTAAGCATAATGTTCAATTTAACGATGAAAATTTTAAACTTGTGCCTGGAATTAGATATTTTTCTTTCATAAATTTAATAGTCCAGAATCTAACTAAAGTTATTTAGAGTGCCTGTTGCAAATGGAATGTATGACTAGCTTAGTATTAAAAAATATCTCATTGAAGAATAATTAAATTAACTCTTTTTGGCCTTTTTAAAATAAGTTAAAATGCATGAGGCAATAGAATTAATATTATTTAAATATGACCACAAGCCTACTTTGCTTGCCCTATGTCATTCAATCTTTATAATAACTGAAATGTATATTTTTTGTTCCATTATATATTTGACTATAAATAATTTTTCCAAAATTACATCAGAAAGGGAAAATTAGAGTTAAAAATGGATTTGTTCACTACACACATATGCCTTTATCAAATAAGGCGAGCATTATATCATATAAATAAAATAACTTTCAATTATTAGATTAAATATACTACTTAAGGAAAGAAATAATCCACCAAATACGGTAATATAACATGAGTGGAAATGCAACATTTGTCTAAGGATACACTGAAGATATAGTATCTGAAGGTTAAAACACAAATTAAGAGTTAGTTATTGCAACAATATCTACTGAGCTACTCACCTGAAGCCAATCCTTTGTGTACACAAGTAGAGTAACATCCTGCTCTTTTCACGCAATATGTGATTAATGAGGTTGTCTCTTTCTTATTGTATCTGATCTGCACCATCAGAAGTAAACATTGTTCCCAGTATAGGCTCAGTCTGTGCCACCAATAGTCAGACCATGGTCTTTGGATTATTTATTTATTTATTTGGTACAAGGTCTCACTATGCAGCTCAGACTCATAGTGATTTTTCTGTCTCAGCCCCCCCACCCAGTGCTGGGTGTGTACCACCATGCCCACTTTTGGTGGCCAGCTCAGCATGCTCAGGATTTTGGGGCCAGCACAGCATGTGGTACCAGAGATCAAATCCAGATCTTCACACTTTCCAGACAGGTGCTTAGGCCCCCAAGCTGTCTACCCATCCCCGGATTTCATATTTATGAGATAGACTTAAGGAAGTCTATTCACCTTGCAGCTGCAATTAAAATTTATAAAACGTGGAGGATATTGGCAGCTACATTCTTTTAACTTTTTCTTTAAAACTACTGTTCTGTCTTAGACAGAAAGGGGAACTAACAGACAGTGAAATATAAAGAAAAAAGAAGTTCTGGTGGTGATTGTCTCTTTGTTCCATTTCCTGGGATTGTATGAAAAAGTTTAAAAAGCTCTTAATTTAATGAAGTTATCCCTAAAATATTTATACACACATTGGAAGTGGATTTGAAGAAACTAAAGAGCAATATCAAGTAATACTGTAATTTCTTCATAATGTAAAGGAAAAAGAGATATTGTTAAGGACCAGGAAAAAAATGGTGTGGATGTACAAATTTTGTGCAAGGACTGATGAGCTTTGTAGTGCTTTTACATAGTTACTAGGTTTAACAAAGCTCCTCTCATTTTCTAAGTGTGTGCCCTTAAGGGTGAATTCACTTCTCAAAAAATCAGTTAAAATGAAAGCAATGATAAAATCAAAATAATGTGAAGGGGCTGGGGAGATGGCTCTGTGGAATAAAGGCTTCCCTGGCAAGTGCAAGGGCCTGAGTTCAATTCCCGGTTCTGAAAAAAAAAAAGTGAAATTAAATTCGCTATTATTTAACATATACAAAAAATGAAATGTCAAACAAAGACAGTTCCCATTTGCTTTGTAACAAATAAGATAAACTGAGGTTTAGCCATTAAATCTTCTATAATATATTGGATATATGTATATGTGTATATACTTTGTTGTGCATTATTTTATATATTAATGATCAGCTGTAACCAGTCTCATCTTACAGCAATCATCTTTCTTTTAACTTTGTTCTTCTTCTTTCTCAATGGTTCTTAATAAGCTGATAAGAAATTGCTCCTCTGTGTGTTCTTAGAAACAAAAATTATTTCTGACAGTAAGGATCGTTAAAAGTATTGCCAAAGAACTAATACCATTCTATTAATAAAAATAACATTTGATAATACTGGAGGAATATTTTTCAAAAAGCAGTGAAAGATATAAAGGTGAGATGTTTAAAAATATCAGTTTTATCAAAATAATGTGATTGCTTTTCAAAAATCAGTGAAAATAAAGTGTGAATCACTGCCACAAACATTTCAGGGGCGTTCTTAAGGATCTGGCTGCAGACAGGCCCAGTGCCCACTGAGCATAACAAGAATTTTGAGCACACTGGAATTTTGTGTTCTAGGTTTGTCTATTATGTATTTTAAAGAGAGAAAAGACAAAAATACTTATTCTGATCAATCTGTGGTTGTGGTAAAAAGCAAAAGACAAACTTGAACCAGGAAGCAAATAATCAACAAAAATGAATACATCATTACACTGGAACAATCTGGGCAATATTGAAGGTCGGGCTTCTGACTTGCAAATGCTTGCTTAGACATTTGAAAACACTCACATGAACAGCTATTTAACATATTTTTGTTTGTTTTCTTTTGAATCATGTTTCTTTTCTGAGACAGTCAACAAAGGAAAAGAAAAATAAGCCTCCAGGAGAAAGCAATCCATTTATCCCAGACATATGGGAAGTGTTATGTTTTTTTGTTTGTTTGTTTTTTTGGTGGTACCAGGGTTCAAACTCAGGACCTTGCACGTGTCAGGCCAGCACTTGTTCCACTGAGCTATCTCCCCAGCCATTGTTTGTTTGTTTCTTTGCAGTGCTGGGGATCGAACTCGGGATCTTGCTCATGCCAGGCAATGCTTATGCTTCTGAGCTGTCTCCCTGTCCCAGAAGTGTTACGTTAAAATGAGAAAACTCAGATTTTTATTTAAGAGAAGATGGCTAGTAATGTGAGAAAAGGCTTATCTAGTATAAATAAATTTCTTATAGAAATAATTTTGATTTTGCTCAAATGCATATGAGTGTATATGTATAAAGTTCATGCATGAGCTCTTTAAGAGGTTGGATAGAGTGAACAGTACAGTTTGCTACCTTAACAAGAAAATAACTTTTCAAAAGCATTAAACTGTGGTCAAAAATCTTTGATTTGGTAATTCTGATTTGATCTCTTACTTAAAACGTATTTAGTGGCGAAACACTTTCATTGTTTAAAAAAGTTCATAAATAAATATGTATATACAGTTAACTTAAAAATCTATTGATCAGCTATAAGAATGAAAAATATGTTGGAAAATTTCCTTATTATCAAAGGAAATTATTCTTATCATTTTCATGGTAATTCTTGCTGTATCATAGCACTATGAATAAACTGGTTGTGACAGTTAACTA
>NDGN011481724.1:0-11543 GCA_002564285.1 Tympanoctomys barrerae
GAGTTAAACAAAAACATAAAAACCATGACATTTTTTAAATGTGAAACTCTCATAAATTTGAAAGAACATTCTCTGGACCCAAAAATAAAAAAATATCTTCTGACTAAAAATAATGTTTGTGAAACTGATTTGCATTTCAAATTTTGGCAGTACACCTATGAAGGGTGTCTCTGGCGCAGAACGCTGGCAAGAGGTGACACACACTTGAACTAAGGTGGTGGCAGGAGATTGGAGTCGGTGAGAAGAGGCGGAGAGCAGTAGAGCAGGCCTCCGCACCATCGACAGACAACTGGGCCTTCCGGGCGCCAGCCCCGCGGAGGCGGCGGATCCAGCGCTTGTCTTACTTTTCAGTTTTTGAAATCAGAAAATGATCCCGACTTCTCCTCGGGTGAGTGTGAGGGCCAGCCGAGCGCCGCGTCCACGCACCGGCAGCCCATGCTCTGGCCATGTGCGTGCTGGCCATGCGCATCCCACGTGTAGCCCTGTCGCTGGAGGCCTGGAGTCTACCATCCTGGCCTCGGTCTACAAATCCCCCCCAGAGAGTCTCTCCTCAGTAGCGATGGGGCCTTCAGCTCTCGGGAAGAGTGCAGTTTGCAGTTGTCACGACAGGATGGCCACCCGGGAGCCGAGAGTCTGGCGTTGGCTGCAGAATCCCGCCGTAGCCAAGAGCAGGAAACCTGGCGTCACACGCAGCACCCAGAATCGCAGGCCCGAGCTGGCAGCTGCGAGCTCGCTGCCACCTTTGCTTGGAAGACAGCAGACTCAGGAAAGTTGGGTTTCTACTGAAATAGCTTGTCTAAATTTTGTTTTAATTGAGATTCAGTAAAAGACGTATCTCCATGAGAAACATTTTATGTCACCAAGGCTGTTGGGAACATTACCACTAGGTTATTTAGCTCTGTCTAGGTAAAATATCGTCCGACACTTTCTTAGCTTTCCCCATCTGAAAAGGTCCTCCTGACGGAGCACTTGTGTGCTTACTGCTTGGTTGCTGTCAATGACTATATTTTCTGTGATTCCTAAAGATCCCACAGTTAAATCTGGTGCCAAGTATATTGTAATTTGTAGAAAGCTAATAAATCCGTGGGCCTCTTTCCCACTTTTCCACCATGAATTGCCCATCATTACAGCAATCCAGCTGAAGAAACACTTCATCATCTACAAAGCAGGTGTGAAGGGACACCGGTCACACGGCCAGCACTGCACCGCAGTCTGCTAGCGAGCCTCCACGGGGGTCAGCCAGCCCACGAGGTGTTCATTTGTTTGCTTGCTTATTTTGAGACAGGGTTTCTCTGCATAGTTCAAGCTGGCCTCGAACTCACAGCAGTGCTCCTGCCCCTTCTCCTGAGTGCTGGGATTAAAGGCATGTACCACCACGCCCAGCTGAGATTTCAATAGAAACTATATCAGATTATTTTAAAAATAGAGTACATATGACTTATCAGCATAGTCCACACTATAGGTGTAGTTTAGCTTAAAGTATTAAATATATATTTATTGGATTCCTGTTATGTAATAGGACAAGGCCATATGGTATTAACAATGACCAGTGTATTCAATTTAATGAATAAATGAAAACGTTAGGGGAGATTACGGAGTCCTTTGATTTTGTGAGGGAAATTTTATACCAGACAAGTGATACAAAACCAGTTAAAGAAATTTTGAAAATAGAAATAATCAAAATAAAGAAATTAATATTAAAATCACTCAAAACCCTGTCTAGCAGGGAGCCTTTATAACTGTCTTTGCTATGTATATGCTCATACTTTTAACTTGCAAATTTATTCCTATACATATTTTCATTTATATTTAGAATTGAATCACGTAATTCACTATATTGTAAATAACATTTCATATCACAGAAGACAGAGGGATAGCACTTTTGATAAGTGTTTAGTATTTCGCTATATACATATACCTTCACTAATTAAACCAATCCCATTTTGTTGGCCCGTCAACTGTAGGTAATTTTTAATGATACAGACTCATGGCACTAAAAACTTTCTTAAATATTAGAAAATATATAGGAATATATAGAAATATCAGGGAACCATCAACTCTTGCACTGGAACCAGTGATGTATGAGCCCCTGAAGAGAAAACAGGAGGTGCTCCTGCCTGCCACGCAGCGTGTGAGCCACCATGGCTTCTGGGGGGACACTCAGAAGTCCCCTGAAGCTAGGAACAGCACTTCCCAGGTTCTCCCAGGGAAGTCAGTGAGTCAGGGATTTGCGTTTGTGCAAATGAGCAATGTTGCTGAAAGGTAAGGCCCCATGTAAAGACAGTATTTTTAATCCCTATATTTTTTTCACAGCACTTGAAAGTTCGATTACCACATTTATAAAATTACCTCCTATAGAATTCATTTTGTTATGATGTGATGACTCAACTTTATTTTGCTTCCTGTTACAGACATCTTTTAGCACTTTTAAAGAAATAATCCAATTTACCCACAAATGTCAATAACACTGTAACTTTGTAAAAATGTTTCAAGAAGCACATATTTATGTTTCTGTTATTTTCATCCTGAGTCACAGGATTGCCATCTTTAGTAATGATGACATCGGACAGTTCTCACTATTATACTTGAGTAGTTTTGCAAGCCGTTTATTCGCCTGTCCTCCAGTACAGTGAAACCTGTGCTGTGCAGGCCCCACTCCTGGACACAGCGAGAGGACCTGGGCAGAGCACCGGGGTCTGCCCTGAGGAGAGGGGCTGAGCCAGGGGAATGCGGGAACCCAGCACGCCAGACAGGCTTCCCGTCTCCAGTCGAGGCTTAGAACATGTATCACGGAAGAGGTACATCTACTTCGGAGTTTTAAAACCAATTTTACCTGAGTTTTGCTCAGAGTTAAAACAATTTGTGGTCACATCTAGGAAACGTTATATACTTATACTGCAAATGTCTTACAGCCACTTGGAAGGTGTGTTTGATTTAACTGTCTCTCTGAACAGCCTCTTTTCTTTCTTTCTTTTTTTTAATTTTAGGGAGGGGTCTACAGGGTATTGAGGGTCTCACTACTAGATCGGACTCGAAGTGATCCGCTGTTTACAGCCTCCCAAGAGCTAGGGTTACAGGTGCGCGCCACCACCCCCAGTCTCAATTGCCATCTCAGCGCGCCCTGGGGGATGGGCTGCCACCGCTGGCCCGGAGATTGAACCCCCAGCCCCTGCGCCCGCTTGCAAGCACTTAATCCACTGAGCTATTTGGCTGCCCCTACTTTTACTTTTTTCTTAAATCACTTATTCTGTTCTTCTGCAACTAGCATTTTCCATATCTAGAGTTTTAGATTTAGAATTGGGAAAATGCCTGTCTAGCTACATTCTATGAAAGCTGCTAAAAGATAAGAGTGGTTTTGTTTCTTGAAGTTCTAAAGATGTTTTCTAAAAGACTGAGTCTAGCAAGTTTTTATAGAGGAGTTCCTTCTTTTTAAAATATATTTTAGTACAGGGTCAACAGGGTTTCACTATGGAGATCAGACTCATAGTGATCCTACTGTTTTCAGCCTCCCAAGCACTGGGATTGCAGGTGCGCGCCACCACACCTGGACTCTACAGCAGGCTGAGTGTGCCCCGAGGGCAGGGCTGGCGCAGCACGCCAGGAATTAAACCCCAATCCCCCCCACCCATCTGCCTAAGTAGGCACTTTAATCTGCTGAGCTATCTGGCCAGCCTAGAGGGTTTTGTTGGTTTGTTTGTTTGTTTGTTTGTTTGTTTGAGACAAGATCTGGCTATGCATTTCAGGCTGCCCTTGAACTCACTTTGTCCTGAGCTGGCCTTGAACTCACATCTTTGTAGTTTTGTTAGTATTCTTGTGGTTACTAATGTGTTTAGGTTTCAAGATAATGCTAACGCTGTTTGCTCCTCTGTGTACCTAAAACTGGCTAAGTGGATTGTGCTCCTATCTGCCACCTCTTGCTAATGTGCTCTGAAGATCAATTTTATTTCTTTTCTACTTGTAATTGTACTTTCCAATTGAATTTGGAACAGTCTGGCTTTTCCTTCCAAGTTTTTGCTTGTTTGTCTTACTCTTATTTTCCAACTGCCCAGAAAGACTCCATTCATTTTGTTTTCTTTATCTTTGGTTTCTTTTTTAGGAAGCCTATAAAGTAACCATTTTCCTCAAAGAGTAAGTTTTGGTTACTTCTTAACTACTTGGACCTCCAGTATTCTAAGTCATTTCTACATAATCTATTGTAGCTCTGATGCATTTTTCACTCAGGAATAATAAAACATATATACTTGTGTGTATTTATACATACATATTCGTGTATACATTTAGACTCAATGTATATAAAACATTTGTAGATATTTAAATACTTAATATTCAAGCTGGAGTATTTTTATACATCTGCTACTAATTGCCAGTTTTATTTAATTCTAGTTACAGTGTATCCTGATGGAATTTATTGAGGTCTTCCATTTTTACAAATACTCTGTACACACCTGGAAAGAAGTTATGGTTTTCACTTGTTGGGAATCCCGCAGTCCTGTGGTTCGCTGCTGTCAGTGTCCTGGGTGCAGCAAGGGCTGCAGGTGCTCCTGGGAGCCCCACTGGTACACTCAGTCCTCCCCCAGCACTTCTCTCTGGGCCCCCCTCTTCCACCTTCACCTCCCCTCCCATTTTCCTTTCCCTGCCTGCTTCACTTGTGCTCCTGCCGATCTGCTATTAACACGTGATTTAAAATATTCTTCTTCCCTCGGTCCTCGCCCACCTCCTGCTCGCTCTGCCTCCTGAGGTCCTGGATGTAAAACCCCTTGTCACCTTCCTGGTGGTGTCTTCCCCCATCACTGCTAAAGAACTCACATTTTCTTGGTGCTGAGTGGGTGAAAACCTGCCTCAAAGCCACGGCTCTGGAATACGTGGCTCTTCTGGTGACGCTGAGTCACCTCCTGGGACCCATGACACCTGGATACCTTTCAGCTCCATGTGCCCAGGCGACCAGACAGATACACGTGCTGTGCAGGAGGTTATGGGTATCGCGAGGCACTCGACAGTCTGCCAGAGAATGCAGTTTAGGGAAAGCTCTAACTTTTCGAAAGAAATGCACCACTGCTTTTCCTAATTGTCCCTGACGCAAAGGCAGAAGTGATGGTTTGCAGCTATGGGGAAATGTCCAGAAAGGTGCAGGCCCTGACCCAGTCCATGTGCAGTCCCACAGTCTACCCAAACTCCCTATGTCAGGAACGGACACCCTGATTCTTAAAATAACTGTATTTAGGCTGTTTTGTCTTTTGCAGCTGAATGCTTTCTGACCTGATTCACTGTAACTATCTCCTCTGTTGCTTCCTAACTGTCCTGTAGTTTCTCTGCACATATTTTACTGGTCCAGTAGCCTGACATTACTAGTATTTGGGAATTTGTATTGTGTTTATTTTATAGCTGTTAGATAGCTGGAGCCCGAGCCCAGAGGCAGCACCGAATATTGCAGTTAGCAAAACTAACGCCTGTTAAGCACTCCCGCGTGCTATGCAGTTTCCCAGGGGCTTTGCAGGTATTCACTACTTTTCCATGAAAACCACTGTATACAGCAGCTATTATTATTATTATTATTATTATTATTATTATTATTTTCTCATTCTCACAGGTAGGGAAGCCCAGGATCAAAGTCACACGCTTAATAGCAAAAGATCTGAGGTCTGGGCCTCTATTAGCATCCCATCGACTTCATCTCTAGTGGAGGATTTCAGTTTTCCAGCGTGCAATGACTTATCACACATGCAGGATCTTGGGGAATGCGACAACAAAGCTCTTCACTTGCTATGACAATCAGCTTAACGAACAGTGATTCACGTGCAGGATGCTCCTGCCGTGGCAGTGCGGCAATGCTGCCAAAAGCTTAATTTCATTCAAAAGATTAATTTCAGCATTTTACCCAAAAGGCTGGCTAAAGGAAGGGCGCGCCATAATTATAACTACTAGATGTCACAAGTGAAAGCAGTCATTTCACATAAAATAAGATTTGACCTGAATCGTTACCCTTTATTGGACTAAAACCAAAACCTCAACTTGTTTGAAGTTCTGACAATGAACTTGGGCCGGCTTCACTCTCTTTTTATGTACCTCTCCACGCCTTGGGTTTTTCTAGGATGGAAAACTGAATGATTAAAGAACTAAAGGATAAACGTCTTTCCAGACCTAGTACAGATAAGAAATAGGGTACATTTAGAAGGAAAATCTCTATTTTTAAAGATTATGATTTCTAGTCTAACCAGGCATAGTGGCACAGGCCTGTAATCTCAGCATTTGGGAGGCGGAGACAGGACTACCTGGAAATAGAGGCCAGCCTGCACTACAGAATGAGTTCAAGGGCAGCCTGCACTGAAAGGTGAGACCCTGTCCCCCCAAAATTGTTAGTTCTGATGTTGTTTCTAAATTACAGTTGCCTAAACAGAAGAATCAGGTATTTACATGACTAATAAAATGAGCTTTTAAATAACAAAAGCGTGCACTATCTCATTTTAAAGTGGCAGGACAGTGGTTAGGGCAGAGTCTTTCCAGACTGCCCAGGCTTTGGAAAGGCGGGGCAAGCACTCAGCCCTCAGTCACGCAGCGTGGGGCGGCACAGCGTGCCAGGGTGACGCAGCTTCCCAGGACTGCTGGCTGGAGACTTTGCCACCAGTGCCAGCATGGAGCGACCAGAGCTCACCTTGTTTCACCACGAGGTTCTCCGCAGCACCCGAGTGCATGCATTGGCCATTCCCACCACGATGGCACGAGGTGCCCACGCTGCTCACTTGGGCCATGGGCACCCTGGAACCAGGTGCTGGAGCAGTGATCCCTGCCTGTCACACTGCACGGGTGGGCCAGGCCATCCCATCAGGCCAGGCCCACGTGTGTGCAGTGACCCACACCCACCTCCTCACTGCCAGGAACAACCATTCCCAGGCTATGTTTTGGAAAATGATGTATAACTAATTCTGAAAACTAAAGGAATTAGCAAATTAAATATATTCAACATAAAAATCTCTATATCAGCAAGTATAACTGAAATAAAATGTATAGTCCTAAAAAAATTTAGGCAAGCCATCTGTACACATACATATAAAACTGTAAATATTCATATTTCTAGAATTTTTCTACAAAACACTCATTTTTTATTAAACTTCTTACTTGGAGATCATTGTGGACTCACCTTCCATTGTAAGAAATAGCATAGTAATTCCATAGTTCTTTCTTGAGTCAAAGCCAACAGGAACACCTTGCAAAGTTACAGTGAAATATTGCAGCCAGGCCACATGCATGTGCGTGTGCACACACACACACACTCACACTCACACACTCACACACACACTCACACACACTCACACACATTCAAAATAGAAACCATTCTGTTCACTGCAGGATCCTTCAGGTCCCGCATACAGCCACGCCCGCTGCACCCTGAGTTCTCCTTTTTCCTTATTCCCCAAATGACTCTGCCGTTTCCTACCTCCAGCTTCCGTCAGAGGTATTTCCTAAAGTCCTTGAGTTTCCGCAGATGTAAGGTGGCTGGCCAGTTTATAGGATCTGGCACTTTCGTTGTGTTTCTTGGGTCTTGGAGTTGCCTGCTGGATTTTCTTGTATCCAGGGACAGGCAAGGAACAATGGATGCAAACAATGAGAGGGATATGGGCACCACGCAGACCTGCACAAGAAGAGGTCTTCCTCCCGCTTCTACACCAGCCCATTTTCCATGTGTAACTTCCGGTGCCAACAAATTTGGTCATGTGTAAGTGTGAAGCACTGTTTTTGACTTTGCACTCCAAGATCTTACATTAATAATCTTTCACTGTAATAACTGGTTTCTACGCAATGAATTGTCTTTTGGGAAATTAGGATGCATGAGCAATTGCATGGAGGGCCGAATAGCTCATGTCCCCAGAGAGAAGGAGCTCGGATGACTGCAGAGTTCACAGAAGTCTAGGGCTTCGGGTGGGATGTGCNGAGTGTCTATCGGCATGCGTCGGGCCGTGAGTGCTTTACTAACTTACACTTCACTGCCTTTCCTGATACTTGTGTAGCGTGCATCACCCTATAATAGAAAAAGCTTTTAGGCAGGAATACAGTGAGCAACATTTTCTTCTCCCCCAACCAATGGCTATTTTTTGGGAGAAAATACACCAGCGCACAGAGTTCTCCATTCAGCACATCGTGCTGTCATGTGCTTGCGTTCCAGCATCCTGACCTCGCTGTGTAAAAACTACTCTGAAAGTATCCACCAGGTATGAGTGGTGATTTTATTTGTGTTTCCAAAGCAAGACTACTCCTGATTTTATTAATAAGCTAGTTAAGCTTCATTATCTTGCTTCTCAAAAGTTATTTTGTACATTTCGTAAAATGTTATTTCCAAAAGATTTTAAGGAGTTAAATTTCACTGAAATTCCACACAAGATAAAAGGTTGCACTACACACAAACCTGCTCTTCACAAGAAGACGGACTCACCCTGAATCTGTTTATATTCAAGAAGAACCAGCCATCCAGTTCCCTCGTCTTCATACCTCTCGGACCCACTCGATTTTATACGCTTTTTCCTCCCAGTTTCTTCTGTTTAGCTGTTGGCTTTTTGCCTTACACTAGATTGGAAAAAAAGTTTCTTAAACAGCACGTGCTATTTTCTCTCTCACTCCCCTCTTCGACTCTGAAGCTTGGAAGCATGTCTGGCCTTTGGTGTTCGGAAAACAGCTAAAGTACCTCCTGGCCGACGAAAGCGTGCCCTGCATCATCAGGCGGCGCTCACAGAGCCCAGCCGGGGACAGTGCTGCTGTTGCACACGACGCACCGTGCCCGCCAGGAGTCGCCAGGCGAGCCGGGCATCCCAGCCTGACCAGTGCCCGAGCTCGCTGCGCCCCTCAGCACACCCACCCTCGGGAGGCCGCGGCTCCGGGCCGCGCAGTCCCCACATCCAGCCTGCAGGGGCAGCCTGGGCCGCCTGCTGCCTCCGGCCCCTGCCAGCAGTGTCTGAACAGCTGCGCAACGTCGCTGGGACAGTGAGCGCTTCCTCCTCTCCTCAGAGGCAGGCGGTTTAGTGCTTCGATTTTGGCCCGTGGAGCGCCAAGCCAGCCATCTGAGATGCACGCAGCCCGCTCTTTGTTTAGATCTCTGAGTTGGCGCGCAGCAAGTTTGCTGATGTGCTGCTAGCTCTTGATGTTTCCATATCGATGTCGGCGGGTTCACCAAGAGGAACAAAAGTCGCTTTTCTTTTGCCTCACTTCAGCTGCTAGCGAGTAGTGGCCAGGACCCGGGGTCCCGGACTTGACAGGCACATCTCGTCTGAGCCTTGCCCAACAAGTACTCTGTGAATGAAGCAAATAGAAGAGCACATGCTAGGCGGGGTTCACCCGGCCGCCGAGACAAGCAGGCCTCGCCAGAGATGGTCAAAAACAATTTTTAACACCCTCTTAGAATTGCAGGAGTAGTCATTCATAAAAAGAACAAGAACATTATGAGTTACATCATTTACAGTGCTGCTACGCTGTACATTTGCTCAACCTTCCTGTACTTCCGGAAGAAATTTTTCAAAGGTACCAGTGATGGGCAGCAAAGTGAGTATAGTGTAAAATTCGAAGTCATTTGCTTCAGAATCACACGTAAACAGTATGACTCAAATTGCTCAAGGTATCCAATGGCCCACGTGTGTCCCTATCCGGGAGCCCCTGCCTGATTCCTGGGCCCCTGGCGTCATCCTGTGTGATGGTGGCCTGTAGCCACACTGGCAGATACCTCATTTAAAATTCTGCAAAGTTAACTTAGGAAGCCGGAGAATATAATGAAAGGAGAAGTGTGTGTGTGTGTGTGTGTGTGTGTGTGTGTGTGCTCGTGTGGTGGCATCTATTAAACATGTCTTCTCATTCAGAGGTGCCCGTCACACAGGGATACGTGGGCTAATTTCCATACTTTTGTTTACTTGTTGAGCTAACTATTAAGTGACATAATACTTGCCTGTAATGTAGCACTCTGTATTATGAATGACATAATTATCATAATTCTCAGTTTTAAAAGCCCTCCGTCTGAGAGCTTTTTTTTTCCTTTGTGAAAATTAAAATAGTTCCTTCCCTACAAGCTCTATTGGGATGACTGACAATTGATGAAAACATACCAAGCTCCCACAAATAATTTTAATTTCCATCCAAAATAAAAATGTGTTAATTCCTCATGCCTATAACAAAAATATTTTCATAATGACACTGTTTACACAGATTTAATCAGTTGTGTCACTGGGGTATAGCAAAAGCAGCAATGTGACCTGCTGAGAGTCAGCACCAGATTGCGATTTACAATCGAGGCAGCAAGAGTCACTGAAGTGCATAGCTCTCGCCCCAATTACCAATTAATCAGACCCAAAGAGGTCTCCATAAAAGGCACCGCGATCAGCTGTGCATACATAAATTTAAAGGCTGCCTCTCTTTTTAAGGTGACCAAGGAAGCAGGTCCTTCCGCAGCCCTGATCGTGGGCACAGCCTCATGGATCTGGACCAGCTGCACTTCCTTCACTCCTGCTCCCTTTTGAAACCTTCTGAATGCACGATGTCACACTACAGCAGCAACCCAGCGTCCTTAAGACGCCAGCGTGCAGGTTTCTGTGCAGAAACACGTGCCAGGCTGCTTCCTCGGGCTCTGCGTCTGCGTAAGTCATTCTCCCCTGCGCTTGGCACCTGGAGAACATGCGGGAGTGGACCAGGTAACTGCACCATAGGAGCTCGCTGGGAGTGGTGGGGAGCAGCAGTCAGGGTACGCAGCTCACTTCAACTTCTCCCCCACTTCATCAAGCGGAAAATACTTTTGATCCCCTTCACATGGGGATGAGCTCACAGAAGCCTTATGCACTATCCTGCTTTGACAACAGAAGATTCCAGATGAGTAGTCTAAAGGAAAACACACACTGCCAACTCTTTTGTTTTCACCACATCTAAAATAATGAATTTGATTCTCTTCTTTCTTTCCTTCCTGAATACCTCCTCTGTGCACAGGGTTCCCTTAAAGGCAGCGATGGACCAGGACAAGACCTGTGAGATGAAGGAGTGAAATGAGAACCAGCCTGCCGACTGCGGGTTCCTGGTGCCCAGCCTGGGACGCGGGAACGAAGGGACCTGCGCTGGGCTGCTCGGGTTAACCACCCTGCTCTGCCCAACCCCAGCACAGCAGCAGAGCGCAAGGCGGGCACGTTAGCACCCGCATGTGAGCACCAGGAACAAGTGCCTGCAGAAGGGGCGGCTGTCTCACCAGAGACTGCAGGAATTCGAGTTATCCCCTCTGCTTCTCGGGGACTTTTGTCCACTGTCCAGAAGTAGAGTCTCACCAGCGCATGATGCTTGAGCAGAGAAAAGTGCAATGAGTGGGGTTTCGTGTTCACTGAGGATTCTATCACACAATCAGAGCTGTGGCAAAACAGGTATAGGTTACAATTCAGCAGCTGTATGTCTCTTTTAGGATTCAAATCAGTTTACTTATGCTCCAGGTCCTAAGTGCACGCTGCACACCGAGCAGGATTCCTGGTGCTCCTGGCTCGGTGTTCGCAGTCCCTGCCTGGCTCGGTGTTCGCAGTCCCTGCCTGGCTCGGTGT
>NDGN011481726.1:0-11033 GCA_002564285.1 Tympanoctomys barrerae
AGGACCATTTTGTATCTGTATATTCAAAATAGTTAGGATAGACATACAGCTACTTTCTCTTAAGTCATGAATAGAAATATTTTTTCTATTAGTGTTTGTGGACAGGATATCATGTCTCCATTTTGTACAATGAATAACCACCAAGACAACAATATGCAATGTACTAATTATTGAAACTGTTCTACTAATTGTTTTTTTTTCCTATTTAATTGGGTCTTTATTTTTTTCATACAGCATTCTTTTTTTCTACTAATTGGTTTTAAAACTGTCTCATTGCTATTTATTTCTCGATAAAATTATTAAAAAATTTTAATTAATTACATATTCCTGTTAATTCTTTACAGAAATGTATAAGACATTACCAGAAATTATATCATTAAAACACTGCTTTATAATTTATGGTAGTTCATTAGAATTTATCAGAATTTTCAATATCAAAACTTTCCTACATGATTTAAGGGGCAAATAACTTAAGTAGTTTCCAAATTAAAATGCTTATTTCATGAATATGTCAGTTATTAAATAAAACCTATTTAGATGTGTTTTCCTTTGAAGATTTTTCTATTAATATAAAAATTCTTACTAATTTTCTTTTTGGAGAAATCATTCCCATTTTGTACTCTATTGGAGAGAATTACATCTAAGCAGTTATACATTTGACACAGTGAATTCCAGTAGGTCTTTCAAGTTCTTTGTGCCTTAACCTTTTTATTTGCAAAACAATTTATGTTCATAAATTTATCTTATTTTGAAGAAATTTTTATTGCTATCAAGGTTCATCTTACTTCATTTTCCTAAATTTCTGTGTTTCCTACTCTGTGTGAATACTGCATCCATTCTGTTGTTTATCTCTTACCCACCTTACGATAAAAATGCTTTCTCTGGATATATATATATATATATATATATTCATATGTATATGAATATATACCTGGAAGTAAGTAAAATATATATATATATATATTCATTTTTAAAATGAATCCACTTTTTAAATTTATTAATTGAAAAATAAGCACACTATTTTATAGAATTATATTTCTCTCCTAACTCATTTTTATATTGTGTTTTTCTTCCTTTGACATTCCTATAAAATCATTGCCTTATAGCTTCTGAAATTTTCATATATGTATAATATTTTTACTTAGCATATATACATTAATCATACTCATTGGTATTATAAAATGATAATAATCTGGAAGTAAGTAAATTGACTAAAACAAAATATTACTTTGAAGAAAGTAAACTTGTTTATATACATATCTACATATCCTTATAAGGAATAATAAAGAAAATATTTAACATGTATTTGTGTGTAGAGAAGTTGAACATAACGTAAAGATTTCTTTTGAATGTAGCCTACCTTCATATTTTTACTTATATTTTATATAATTAAATAGATTTCACAAAACAGAAAAAAATAAATTTTGTAATACATGGGTTTGCCAGAAGATGTCTCTCTCTTTTTTTTTTTCCTTTTCTGTATTTAGGACAGGGTGTAAGGGTCTACATGGCCTACAGGATAGATAAGACTAGTAGAGATTCTCTTGTTTTCAGCCTCCCAAATGCTGGGATTACAGGCATGCACCACCACGCGCAGTCTCCATCGCCCTCTCAGAGCGGGTGGGGCTGGCTCGGCATGTAGGGGATAGAACCCCGGCCACAGCAAGGATGTCTAATTAGATAAAAAGTGGCCAAAACAGTGAATTAAAAAAATAGAATGCAGTGGATCTTGTTGAAAAGCTCATACCAGTGACTAGATGCCTGAAAAAAATGAGAGAGAAAGGAGACATTCGGAAACCATGCATTCCTTGCCAACCAGAAGACAAAGAAAAGGTTAGAAGGAATAAGGAAATGTAATGACCTGGAAGACAATGAAAGAATTAAGAGTATATCAGAATCAACTTAATGGATTCGAAAGAATAGATGAAGGACTAAGGGAAATCCCAAGGATGGTAGCATATTGCCTAAGAGAAACATAGCTCCTAGAATTCTAAGTCTTATATTAAAATTTAAAGAGACTTCAAGAACTTCTTGGGGAAGGGAAAGAAAATAAAGCAATGCACAATATCAATAACCCAATACCTAAAATAAATATCAAGAATTACATAGTATCTTTTTAAAAATTATGAACTATATCTTTATCTATTGTGTTAAAGTCCTCCACATTCAAAATTCTCAATGTTCTTTACAATTGTGAAAGTGAAGCTCTTTTAATGAGTAGATAAAATTTGCCTTCATGCTGAATGTGTTATGGTGCTTATGTTTAGTAGACTTTCTAGTTCTGCACTATAGACCTAGGTCACATTGCTGTTTGAACTTTGGCTATTTCTTCAATTATGTCATGAATCTCCATATGTTAAACTATTTTAATCAGCCAGGAAGCTAGAACATTACAGAAAATTGACGTTGAGTTTTTAAAATTTTTTATGTGTTTAGTATAGAGTCTACAGGGTCTCACTACACAGATCGGACTCATAGTGATCCTCTTGTTTTCAGCCTCCCAAGCACTGGGATTACAGGTGACACCACCCAGCTCAGTCTCAATTGAACCCCAGGGTCAGGGCCCACACAGCACACCTGGGATCGAAACTTGGGACCTGCATCAGCCTGAACAGGCACTTTATTCCCCTGAGCTATCTGATTGGTGCAGATAATTAATTTTGAAATGATACATGTAATTTTATTTATTTATTTTTTATTTTTTTGGTGGAACTGGGGTTGAATTCAGACGCTTGCACTTGCCAGGGAAGCACTTATTCTACTGAGCCATCTCCCCAGCCCTTGTAATTTTATTTTTTAAAATATAGAGTATAATGCATGTTTCCTACATGTTATAATGTTTTTAAATATTTATAAACCTGTCATTCCACAAATCTAATTTGTGTACTTCAAACCTGTGCAAGAATTTACAACTTTGAATTATTAAACAGAATTGCTATATCTTAATGTTTTATTTAAGGATTAGAGATCCGATTTATACTCCTTAGCATGTTTATGATGTTTCTAGCTATTTGTACTTCTACCTTCAAATTATCAAGACATTTTTCTGAATTTCATTCACCAATTGTGATCCTTTTATTGCAAATCTCTGTGTTTTATTGCCATGTCTGTAAGATTTTAATAATTGCATCAATCTACTGATATCACTCTGTCTTTGTTCATAACTGGATATCTGAGCAATAAGTGCTTTGTTTATAAAATAGTAAATCAGGAAAAACAGCCTTCAAAAGTTATTTGTTGCCTGCTATGTTCCTACTTTTTAATGTGGACTAATGTTTTCTCAGCTGATACATCAAATCTCAAGTAGGTAATACAATTAACAGCTACAGAGTCTACAAATAAAATTGGTGTTTGCTAGTGTGTTGTGTGGCCTAGATATGCTATAAATGTTAAAAGAATGACATGGCTTGTAGGCATTGCTCAACACTGGAATATCAGACACCTTCCAATATCTTCAGCCTACTGGGCAGTCTTTGTGTGCTGTTGGACAAGTGCAGGTCCTTCATACTTCTTAGAGCACTGTCTGTAGGTGTAGGAATTCATTAGTATCTGGTATCTTCTCACACTTATCTCTCTCTGTACTAATCTTAAAATTCTCCATTTAGTGTACACACATTCGATTTGCAGTTGTTTACATTTTATAAACTAGGAATCCAGAAAAAAAATGTTTTTATGTCTGGAGTTTTAAGCCTTACTCTGAGTATTAAAAAGCCACACAAAAACACATTCACGCACAAGATACTGCTTTATAATTAAAATTGAAAAGAGTTTAAGAATTTGCAAGACATTGTTTTACATGAAAACACGTTAAAAGTTCTAGCCAAAACAAGAAAATAAAAATTGCAATTTGTTTCAACAAACTGAATTTTGAAATACAGTATGTCTGAATTTTATTGCACAATGAAATTTCTTCATCGCCTCAATAAATGAGAGGGAGATATAAAGGAATAAGTTGTACACAATGTAATTGATATATTAATAGTTATTTATAAATTGCTCAATATATGTATTGAAATAAAATGATGATTGATAAGCGATAATTTTCAGTTGGTAGAAAAAGTCATTAAATATAATACCTGCTGTACTAGTGACTAGGCAAATATCAATCTAGATAATAGATTATGATAGTAGACTTAATATGTGGTAGAGATTGCATTTCATGATCAGAAACTAAATAACTAAATGAATCATGACACTTAGTCTAAATTTGAAGAGTACCTACCACTTACAAAGATAGAAACTTTGAAGAGTCATTTTAAGATGAGCCATTTAAAAGTGCTACCTGTTCAGCCTACATGAGATTAGCAAACCTGTGTTTTGATAAAAATTGCTGATTGTTCCCAGACAGCCATTCTAATACCCTAAATGTCAGGTGGTGATGCTCTAGGCTCACACCTATGTTCAATTCTTATTTATTTTCTGGAGTTTTGCACTTCTGATAGATGCAATACAACTGATAGAGAGCATCGACAATTATCCCTGTTGTCAAATGTGTTCCTGAAACTCACAGTACAGAGGACTTCTGGTCCTATATATTCTGTGTGCATCACAAGCTAGACAAATAAGATCCTAACAGAAAATATTGAAACTCCGTTGGGAAATGGAGCTTTAAACCTAGGACTCAGATTAAAATCTACATAATTCATGTGCAAACAAGTAGTTCTAATTATTTAAATATTGCTATTATCTCTATTATAATAAAAATGAAAACTACCAATTATAATGTTTCATCTTTTAAAATATGAATCAATGTTATTAATAAAACTTTCACTTAAATGAAATTATTGCTTTGAACCATAACTTGCTAGTACAAAATAGAAAGCTTATTTCATAGCCATTCTCTAGTTTTTAAATTATTTTATAAATTTTATGCATGCAATAATCTGCTTTCTTAATCATGTGTCATTCTACTAACTTGAAAACAGAACAGGATTTTTTAACCTAGTTCACCAGTAAGTAAATACAAATTGATGTAAGAGTGGATCTTTTCAAGTGACACTACATTTCTTAACTATATTTAAATTATGCACAAAGTATAAATAATTAAAAATTAAGGAATTATGTATTTATTACAATAATATAAAACTTTAAGGTATTAGATGAAAATAAATACTAATAAACTGTTATTTAAATAATGTGATACTCTCTTATGTTTCTATACATATACATCAGTAAAATCAAAACTGATAGTAATTCCATGATGTACCATGAGCATAAATGCTTAAGTCTTGTTTCAGGGGATTTAACCAATATTGAATGTGGATGATTAAATTAAAAACATTCAATGAATCACTCAGTGAAGCAATGCTTGAAACCTCTGATTAAGCAGGTTCAATGACTTGTGCTTGTCAGAGAACATTGAATAAGACACACTGGGTCACAGAGAAATGTGGTTTCAGGACCAAAAAAGTCCAAGAATTATTGAATTATACAAACCTAATCAATTTCTTTTAAGCCATTCTGGAGCCATTATTTATTAAACATAGCCTGAGAAGATAATCTAATACTTAATCCTCCTGATTTTATTAGCCATAGAATTCTTTTCCACACTAGAAACTTTATCATCTAATGATCATAAAAGCGCTCCTAATATATACTGCGATATTTATACTCTATGAGTATTATGGGAAGCACCGCATTTAAATCTTTGTATGTTGGCCAAAGTTGTTTATGGCATTAAATATGTGGGGGAAAATACTGATTTATCAGTATATACAACAACATTGAAAATTTTTATCTTAATAGCCTCATTTAAAAAAATACTGTGATTATTCTTACTTATTTATAAAAACATCACTTGACAAATCCTTATCTTAACAATGTAAGCCAGGCTAATATAGTACAAGTATCCAAAAACTGCAAAATATTTGAACTTCCTTTTCATATACTGTCATAAGTTTCACACACTAGGAAAGCATAATTTAAAGTAACACAAATGAAGCAAGTAAAATAGAGATGGCCATTCCCACAACAGATGACAGAGAAACAGAAAGCACCAGAAACGGGCCTTTGAAATAGAAAAACGTGAGCGTTCGACACATATGATGAAAATTACTTGGCAATTCACTAACTCCCTAAGGCAGCTGCTGCAAATAATATCATTTAACTGATTTCCAAAACAACTGAGGTGGCACACCCCAGTAAAAGAAAGTTACCTTTACTGCTTCTTTTGCAGCTAGAAATACCTAAGCGAAACAATGGATAAATAGAGCAACTATTTCATTCTCAAGTAAAAATGTAACAGCTATTGTGTTTTGTTCATATCCTGCCTCCTGTTTTCCTGGCCTGGGACAAGAAGACACCGTGGATGTCACTCTGCAGTGGGAACCTCTTGTTAAAGTCAAGGGACAATAAACAATATCAATGATAGTGTTCTGCAAAGATGATAGAAAATGTTACTTCTTTTAGAATTTAGGATCAAAAATTACAAGCAGTCATGATTACTTCATGATTTCAAATTTCCAAGTAAGGAATCAAAGTTTTCTATTGTAATGATAAGAGCTCAGTAATAGAGAAAAGATCAATATTCATCCCATAAGATCATTATATAGGCTAATGTGTTCTCAATGTATCTTCTTTATTACAGAGATAATCATATGCAGTTAGTTCATTGGTTTCAAATTATTATCATGAGCAAATTGATAAAGTGAGATCTACACCAGGGAGAGCACAGCGGCATAACAGTCTTCCTGGCAGGCACAGAGTCCCAAGTTCAATCCCCAGTACCAAAGGAAAAAAAAAAAAAAAGTGACATTTACTTTAAGCTTCAAATTATTCAGTTTCAATATATTAATGTTAATCTTTTTAAAAGAAACTAATATTCCCGCTGACTTTTAAGGATCTATAGCTCACTATCATCTATTAAATACCATCATGCATTTTTTTCCTAAACAATATTAGTACAAACTTTTATTCTCATTGAACTAAGAGAAAGTAGCTGTATATCTATCCTCTCTTGAGTATATATATATATATATATGTATATATATGTATATATATGTATATATATATATTTTCTCTTTTTTTCACAACAAAATGGTCCTTTATTTACACTTTTGTGAAGTTAGTGATGCATAACAGTAGGTTGCCTAGCAACTGATAGTTAACCTTAACCAGACAGGATGTTTCTCAGGAGTGAGGTAGCTTGTTTGCTTTAGGCTCTAGGCCAAGTCCCTCCTACATGCATATGATTAATTTCCTAGCTTTGGGGCTCCCAACATATCCCCCTTTTTCGTTTTGTTTTGTCAGAGATGGGTGTTCCTACTCTTACATTTTCTATGTCTGTAAATAAGCAAGTTCTACTGGGCCTAATGCTTGTTCACTTTTATGATCAATTGCTTTTCTTTTGATTCAAATTTCTCCTTTCATACTGCCTTGAGAGTCACTTTCGCACCTATTTTTTCAGTTCTGTAATTACTGACATTCCATTGGTAGGTTGATATTGGCCATAGTGGGAATATTGAAACCATAAACAGTGTCAAAATTTACAAACAAAAATTTTCTTTCACTACCAGAGACAATCATTAACCAATTGCTTTCATATTAGTCAACAGTACCCAATATTTATAACCGCTTTAAAGCTAACATTCTCCAGGATTCATTAGAACACAATGCTATTGTTTAGTTGGTAATTTTAGCACTTAAAAAAAAAGCAGTTCTACCTAGTGAAGTACAAGAATTATTACACAAGAACATTATAATAATATGCCACTGAGCATATTATTTAGTGTGTTTGGATGGATTGGAAGAGCTTAATGAAATGAAAATGATCATTTTCACTAACCTATAATATAATTAATGACAGCAAATTGAAATTGTGAGTAAATAACTAAAAGCAATTATTTATGGGCCTCTTCAAAATTCAGGATTTCCTGCTAGCTCATTTTTAAAACTTTCAATTGAAGTATAAAATTAACTACATCAATAAGCTGACTCATATCTTAGGAAATATTTTTCAAATTAAATTAAGTTATAATGTTTACTATAACTTTTTAAAGTTATTTAATATGTATCATATAGTTTTTTTATTGGTAGGGGGATTAAAATACCTCAGTATAATCATGCCCTGGCAGAATTTTGTAAGATTCCATTTAGGATGTTTGGAGGAAAGTAATGATATGGGCTGTCAAAAATTCAGATAATTTTACAAACATCAAAGTAAAAATGAAAATTTTATACTGCACTGAAATATAGAATACATTTTTGAAATAATACAAAAATGTATCATTTATGTAATCCCATTAGATTGCTACCAATACCAGTTTTCCTAAAATGCCCAACTTCTCAATTGAAATAAATCAAGAGTGGCTTTAAATTGAGGATAATGATAATGGTTCACACGACTGTTGCATAAGAAAACAGGTCTGTCCTGTGACTTTATTACATGCAGTGTTAGCTATTTCCTTGTAAATGAAGCGCCCAGCAATAAGGAGAAAAGCTTCCTTTAAATAAATATGAGCATAATTTTCATTTGAAAAAAGTTAGGTCTTAGACTTACACATCAGAAGCAAGTGGTTAGCTTGCAATACACTGGCTAAGGATTTTAATAGCTGTAAGTCCTGAATGCAAAGTGAAAGGCTGACCGCGGGAGGGCCAGTCAGGTGGCCAGGTAGTGTCTAAGACTGAAAAATGAAACAAACTATTCTTTTAAAAACTGGACACTTGGAGAGAAAAGGATGTTACAAATAAGTTGGTGAACTTAGCATTGAAAAGGTAACATTTCCAGTTTAGCTTCATTTGGACCTTCAAATGGACTTCACTAATATGCGATTGTCAGGATTGGACACAAATAACAAGTGAGCAACCCTAAGCACGCGAGGCACAGAAGTTCTGTTTTCATTATCTATAAATTTTAACTAAGACATTTGTTTCTAAAGAGCTTTCATAATGTTTAATAATTTGTGGGCTTTCTATTTTTCCAAATAAAACTGTAAAATGTCTATTGAATATATAGCCATTGTATTGTATTCCAAAATTAATCATACTTTTTAAAAAAACTTTGTATGCACTATATATTCTGTTTAGTACATAAAACAACTGAAGTACGTTTGGAAATCATTCATGAATTTAATTTTCAGCTAAAAAATCCAAATTGATTTAAAATATCAATCCAAATTATTAAACTGTCAAAATAAATATTTTAAAAACTCTTGTCCAGTAGGTTTAAAACACTATTTGTGATATCCATTTAATTTTAAAAATGAAAATTTAGCTGAAAATTAAAATAACATAAACACTATAAATAAATATGTATTTCAATGAAAGTCTCATTGTTACATCACAATATATAAACAAAATTTTCATTATTTTCTACTTTTATTTTTTCTGCAAAATCATTTTAGTCATATCTGTTTCCAAAACATATCTTCAGTTTTACCAAGTGCTACACTTCTATTGAAATACAACTCCCAGCAACACCACCCCCATTCTCAGTACCAAAAAAAGTAAGGGAAGCGGGGAAACACTTACCTAATTTTATTAAGTTAAAATAATATTCAGGTGCATATTCTGAGCCAACTTAGATGACAGTTGTAGCCCTATTCTGTTTATAATGTTTATCATGCCAGTAACATTGAAAGCCTAAAATTTCACCTTTGCTTCAAATATTAAGTTCAACAATTTAATAGGAATAACTACTATAAATTCATTGAACTCATTTTATCTTCCCAGGGTTAGTAAGAAAGACATGAGAATTAGTAATTTTTACAGGTAATTTGGAGTTACACATCTTTCCTAAACAATAATAGAAAACTATGTTATAGAATGCCTGGGAAAAAGGAATCCAATGGCAACAAATTTCTAATACGAATAACTCTACATTTTCACAATGTCTCTTTTTAGACAAAGATTGACTTAAAATATTTAAAATTTTAAGTATTTAAACTGAATGAAATGGTTTGTGCTTTCATTTATTTTACCTGTTCTAATTATACAAAATATAGAGTATCAAACTTTTTCTACCAAATATATTGAAAGTCCTCTACTTGGGAAATCCATTATATTTATCACTAACAGAAAATTTTTTCTCTCTATCTCTCTTTCCATGTACATATAGATAGTCAACAGGATTGATATGAAAATAATTTAACTTGAATGATGTAGTTATGTAATGAAATGTAAAAAAATTATAGCAATTAAGGTGTTGTGACATGCTCTAATGAATGAAGCTGTACTGGTTGGTGACGCTGTATCTCCTACTCATTAATTATTTGGACAGAGTGCATTATATTTTACTTAGTATGAAGAAATACAGTCATAAATTACCTCGAAATATTTTGTCTTTACATTTTCATTTAGTATTGATGATGTTTCTTTCATATTGATGATTTATGGAGAAAACCAAACCAAACCAAAATAGCTAGCATTTGGTCTCCAGATAATCTTAAAATATAGTTCTATTATTGTACCGCATACAGCTAGTAATTTTGTGGAAAAGAAAGTTAGAATTTCTAGAGAACTGGTTCACATGTAACCACTGTGGCCTCCTGATTATCTCCCATCTGCATTCTCAGCTGATTGGAAGTTTTTTAAAAAGTTTCTTATTTGCAAACTACTGAGAAAGACATGCCCCTTATGTGTAGCTAAGTAAGGTAATTTTTCAAAGTGGTAGTTGTCATTATAAAACAATATCTTGCTAATATATGCCTCAAAGACTTAGCAGAACACTTAGAAAAAATGATAACCAAAGTTCTTTTTTTCTAAAATTAAAAAAGAAGAAAGTAGAAGTGACATTAACAACAGAGTTCAAGCAAACCAAGTGATACATTCTTTTTCAAAAAAAAGTGTTCTTTCCTTTAAAACCACCTCCATTGCTATGAAAAAAGGCATTTAAAAATGCAACAATCATTCATGAAATAGAAAATACCTCTAATTTCATTTGGGCTCATGGTGGAAAACAGTTGCCCATGTATGTATACTTATTTTTCATAGAAAATCATAAAAACATCCTGATGCTTACAAAAGGGACAGCAATAAATAAATCTTTCTATGGCTTTTTTTTTTCTTTTCTTCTTTTTTTTTTTTTTTTTTTTTTT
>NDGN011481729.1:0-14835 GCA_002564285.1 Tympanoctomys barrerae
GCCCTGTCCACAAGGTGGGTTAAAGTAAATGAAATGAGCATCTACTACAGCATAGTAAGGCACAACATGTGATCTGTGGCTGTATAATCAAGATTGATTGCAATTCTCATTTCAAATAAAATGCATTATAATGATTGAGACATATTTATGAATATTTGTGAGATCTCTACCGCTTCTGATAGTAGAGAACGATTATCGCTCGAGGATCGATTTGGCATCTTGCCTATTGCAGGCTCCTTTCATGACCTCCCTTTTATGGGAACAACGTAAGTGTGTTTCCAGAAGGCTGAAGGGCTTTCATGAATGGAATACTTCAGAGCGTCCTAATTTGGTAATCACTTTATATTTGCCTTTGTAACATTGGCTGTGAACATTTTGGGGAAAGATAGCGTTATTTTCCTCCCCTAGGGTTAGGTACTGCTCTCAGTTGCAAATCCCCCAAAAGAAAGGCATTTGTGTAATAAAATGTTCACATCTACTCTCCTTCCAGATCCTGGTTCTTGGAAGACCCCCAAAGCTAGCATGTCTGACATAAATGCATTCTCTCTATTTTCCAATTCCTTTGATATATTTTGGAGTTCCTTTTATATTTTTATTATTCTTTCCTGTGCATGTTTGAGGTATATAATGTTTACAGTCATCATGAAGCATTGGTACACATGCATAATACACCTTAATTGTTTGTGTCCCTTTCCTCTCTCCTTCTTCTCCCCTCCCTCCATCCCTTGCTCCCAGGCTCTCTCCTTCACATTCCATAGATATTTATCGTCTCTTTAAGAAACTCTATTTGATGAAATATGTTGCTTGAAGAACATGGAAACTAAAGATAACAGGCCAGAATTTGGCTTATATTATTATTATTTTTAGAGTATTTGTACTGGGTCTACAAGGTCTCACTACACAGCTCAGACTTGTAGTGATCCTCTTGTTTTCAGCTTCCCAAACACTGGGATTACAGGAGCATGCCACCACCCCCAGTCTCAACCACCATCTCAGTGCACCCCAGGGATGAAATGTCAGGAATCAAATCCTGGTCCCTGCACCTGCCTAGGCAGGCACTTTAGTCCACTGAGCTATCTGGCCAGCCCTTTGGCTCATATTATTAATTTGGCTTTCATATAACTTAGTTTATCCTTAGGCATCAGACTAAGAACATGATGGAATTGTTCCTTGAGTCACCCAAGGCAGGCATCCGGGAGGCTCTAATTTACTTCACTGTCACTATGACCCTCAATCAGTTTCCAGAACTGGTCTTCTCAGGCTATTAACTTCCTTTCTTTCCAACCTATCTGCTCCTGCCCTCATC
Organism: Tympanoctomys barrerae; assembly: GCA_002564285.1. Lineage (NCBI taxonomy): Eukaryota > Metazoa > Chordata > Mammalia > Rodentia > Octodontidae > Tympanoctomys > Tympanoctomys barrerae. Next base: position 1,307 of record NDGN011481729.1, read on the forward strand.
AATGGCCTCAGGTCAAGAGTCTCTTAAATGCTCTAATTTTAGACTTCTGGTCTCTCTCTTATTGAATCTCAAAACTCACTGGCTCCAGATATGGGTAAAATATACTGAAACATCAAAATCCTTCAGAAACTTCTCTAGTTGCAGTTGTACTGTTTCCATTTAATTTTCTTTTATTCTCTCTGGCATAAGATTGATTATGTTGAGTGAGAATGGATGATACATAGTTTTAAACCCAAACATCAATTAATGGTGCTTTAGGGTGGGAAAGGGGAAACAGCACAGTGTTGGGAAGTGTGTTAGCAAATGATTGGAGGGAGTATTTACTCGCCTAAGACATGGAGCTTGACGTTGTCTCTCTTCCAATGCCAAGTTTAGTTGACAGTTTAGTGACAAAGAATTGCAGCAAACTATGCTCCTCTGGAAAAATCTAGGAATATTTTCTATAAGGCTAATATCTAGGTTGAATTATTACAGAGCCTTGCATTATAAAAACTATTTCTGTTGTCCATAACAATATCCTATATTCAATAGTATTTCATGTGTACAGTTTTGAGTAGTAGTTTTTGTGCATAGTGAAGTCTAAAAAGTGCTATGTAGTTTAATTTTCTGTTGTGTTTATTTGGAACATTTGTGTGTTAATTTAGAAAAGATTCTAAAACAGCCTCGTCAACTGTGAAATGCAATACAGTGGCAGCGTGATGGCTGTGTTGTGAGCTAAACTATTGGGTGTGTCAGTTCTTATCACCAAAACCGTGAGTCACTTGAATGGGTCATGTTGCATGGAGGAGGGGACAGGGCTTAGCGGTTAAGGGTCACTGAAGAATCATGGCATGCTTTTGTTATCTGTTGAATAAGATCTTTCACCAACCATTCTCCTCTTCTCAGAGAATCCTGCTTTATAAGAGTCTGGTGATTGCCTCTGACATATTTGATAATTTCTCCCAGTTTCCAAATTTCAGCTTATATTATATTTTCACTATCAGTTCATCATGGTGCCCTGTTTTAAAATTTATCACACTTGAGAGGTTTTGCTTTTACCTTCTCCAGTCTCCCCTATTTGCCTGTGAGATCATCAATAGGATAAACACATACACTCACACACATGCACATGAACATACATATATGCCTTAGCATGTAAAAATCCTTGAAACGTCTTGTGCATTGAACCCATTGAATGAAAGAGTGACATATGCTATTTCATTCAAGTCTCCTTCTGAATTTGTGTTTCATCTAAATTAAAATGTGTGAGGCCATTACAAGTCATGAAGCTGAATAACATTATTTACAGTCTCCTGTTTTGATAAGATTTAGTTCCCGGTACTGTGAGTTACAAAGAACTGGAGATTAAGCTGCTGGAGTTTGGATGTATGGTGACCAGAGAGATTTAAGGCAAAGCCCTTACTTTCTTGAAAGATCACATGTATTTTGGGGTACATACATTGTTTTAGGCAGTGTATTAGAGAGAAAACAAAATACACAAGGCACCATGCCATCAATATAGAAAATTTAAGGATGGGATTTGATTTGACCTCTGTGAGCAAATTATTTAGCATGAGCAAATAAAAAAAATATTTTATATTGTATTTTTCCTCCTCATTTTAAAAAGTTTGGAAACTATAGTAATCATTTATAGACCTACATAATAAAGCCTAATTAGACATATGTAAAATATTTATGTCCAACTTTCTTCATCTATAGAAATGTATCTATTCTAAAATTAGGACACATTTATGTAAAATGTTATTTGTTCTCACTCGACATTCATTTCTTAAATGAGAGGTATTCTAATAGTTCTATCTTCTCAATGTTATTGAATACACAGATCATTTCAAGTTTTATTTTGGTAGCTGCATAAAAATATACTTTCCTGTTGACACCTGGCAGCACCTGTGATTCTCTCTTTGGATTACTCAATGGCAGATTTATGTCAAAGGACTGGAATATCTAGATAAAATCAATCCATCAGCCTCACAAAAACCTCCCACAACTATTAGCCTAAAATGTTTGAGTTCTTTTTATGGATGACTCAACAGCTGAAAATAAGGTTAATCTCTTTGATAATGTATATTGTTCTTTGCACCTTACAACTGTAAGTAAAATTTCTAATGTTGAAAACAGCAGATGTTCCCGTCTTTGTGCTTCTGAGTTTGAAAGATGAATCTCCAAGATTTCCACTTCTAGTGTCAGATACTGTCTCAAAATTGTCATGTTTGTTAGGTAATATTGCTTATTGCTACTGTGGTGATTTGTAATAGTGAAAATTGCTGAATTCTTATTATATGTATACTGTGCAGTGGTGAGCTGTTATTATAATATGGTACTAAAATTGAATTTATTTTATGTAGATATTTTTATGAGCAATTGACCTATACTCCATTCATATTTTATCTGCAATATCAATGCAATGCATTACATTGATACTATAAAATTTTATACTTGTATTTTACATATTATTTTATTTTGCCTTTGATGTCACTTTTGTAATTTTAATATGAACTCCAAATTTTTCAAGTGATCCTTATATATAGTACAGGGTTTGTCTCATAATTGGAAAGACTAATTTTTAAAATCCTGAACTATCATATTATTTTTTAATTGCTACATTTAGTCTACATATGTGATCCTCATGTTCTAAATCATTAACCAGTTTCTTGATTATCAGCATCTAATTTTATAGTTTCTTAAATCATCCCATATTTCAATTTCATAATCTTTTCCTATTTTCTTTATCATTTATATACAGCCAGTATTCCCAGACTCTGAATTAGTGCTGCTTGTGCGTAGCTAGCCAGATATCTAAATCCAAACTCAGATAATTAAAAACAAATTATAACCCCAGTAGGGAATTTTCAGTCAAACCCTATATGGATTCAAAATCTACCTCACTGTTTACAGAAAAAAAAATGAATCATTGAAACAAAATACACACTACTGTGTAAATTCAGAAAAGCCATGCAAGAGATATGGTCAGAGAATGAAGTGAATGTTTATATTTTTTAAAATGTCATCACACAAAGAACACCTTGCCATCAGTCCCCTCCAATACTCCTCTCTCTCTCTCTCTCTCTCTTTCTCTCTCTCTCTCTCTCTCTTTTTGGCAGAACTGGGGATTGAACTCAGGCCCTTGCACACTCTTCTCATTTTGAAGAAATTCATCCCATTGTTCTTGCCACTTTCTAGAGTAGTTTTAGAAATCTGCTTTTGTGAGTGTCTTTAGTGCCATAATCTTGGCTGCTTCACAGCAGCTCAAACATAGAAATCTCAAAGATGATAATACTGAAAATAAGGAACTTGCACATCACCATTCCTACCTTTCACATTAAGTCATTCTCTTTTAATCTTATTATTTGTATTTTTTTCACCAATATTGTAGGATTCAAGAACATTCTGACTTTTTTTGGCTTATATGATTGTAAATGTAAAAACTGAAATATTTCTTAACAAGTGGAGATTTGTATTCTAAAGAAAACTTAATTCTGCAAAGAGGTTCCGACACGTTGTGTGTGGAGATGTCAGTTCTACATCGTGCCTCTTTGTGCAGAATTGCTACTCTCGGCATTGGCGTGAGCTGCGCGTTCTTGGTGGGGCCGGAGCATGCGCAGAGGCTGCCATTGCAGGGGACGCTGGGTGCTCGCTGCAGGGTGTGCTCGTTCAGGGTTAGCAGTTTTAGGCTGATCGGATGATGCATTCAACCTTGAACTACATCAAACTGTTTCCTACTTCTTCACAAAAAAGAAAAACAAAACAAACAAACAAAAAAAACCCTGCTTATCAACTGCTGAAATGTAAGAAACCCGCGGGGGAAAAGTTGGAGTAGAGTTAAAGTCACTTTGGCTGAAATAATAAAAGAATAGAATTGCACTTAGAACAAACTCATGCCTTTCCAATCTGACAGGCTTAAGTTAACATATGTGAGGACTTTTATTTTAGCTTTTTATTTAAAATAAGATTAGACTATCTCTTTTAGCATATGCTTATTTAAATGGTAATAATTAGAGAGGAGACAGCATCCTTCAAACAATTTTTTTAAATTTATTTATTTTTATTTATGTGTGTGTGTGGCCCGTTCAGCCCACCAGGGGGCGGGGCTGGCTGGCATGTGGTGCTGGGGGATTCAACTGTGGTCCATGTGCTTTGCCAAGCTTGTTTTTAGTAGGTGCTTTAGACCACTGAGCCATCTCACCAGCCCCAAATAATGTTTCTAATCCTGGTTTTATTTTTCATCTCAGTGATCACCTTTTGTTTTGCAGGAACACCTGACTCTTTTTTAACATCAACCTTCATTTTCATTGTGCTTTTAATATCAATTCTCTTCAAGTACCAATATTTTTTCTATGCTTTCTGATAAATAAAAAACAGAGATTGTGGACTATGACTTATTTTATTGTAGGTATATCCCTCACAAATCCAGATATATTCATAAAGTGAATATATATTCTTGATCTGTAATATTTTATTAAACAAAATCCCTTTAAAATTAATGTGAATGTCTTACCTTAAAATTTAGCCCCAGAATTTTCATTAAAACATGTCAATATTATATTTCTAGTGTTTCACAAATTAGAAAAAAAATATACTTCTGTTGCAAAGTAAGTGTTGCAAAATCTTTAAGTGATCATAAGATTACTCTGCATTAATGGAAATTGTGACTATTGATTGTTTTCTATACATAAGACACTGAGATTCTCTAAGAGATATATATGAATGAGTGTCTATTTCTCTAACAGTTTATATAAAAATTCATTTTCATTGATTTCTTGTATTTTTAAAAAATGACAGTATATTTATTTTACAACTTAGCAATTCTCAATAGCACTGTCTAAAATTATGTTTTTATAACCTTTGCATTTAAAATTTGAAAAGTTCCTGGGAAGTCCACAAGCAATCTAGTATGCTGCTGGAGGAAATTGATGAAAACATAAATAGCATTTTCAGAAATGTCTTTGGAAGAGCCGTGTGCTTTGAGAAGCTTCCTCCTCTACCTTTTATTCTTTTTCCAACTTATAGATGATAAAACTGAGACTCATGGGCTGGCCATGTTGTTTTTTTAAAAAAAATGCTGCAAGCTCACAGGTTCAACCAAGATTAGTAGTGAAGGGATGGTCTCACCTGGTAGTAACTGACATTTTTCTAAATCAAGATGATACAGTGGGAAGAATGCATAATGCTGTAAGAAATAGGAGATTTTTGTGTCTTCATTGTGAAAATCTGTCCTAAGTATGATATCAGTTCCATGTCTAGTGAAAGTCCCTGAGCAATATGAGAAAAGTAAACATTCTTCCCAAAGTATGAACATTCCTATCCAGGCATCAGTAAGCATGAGAAGTAATATAACACCCTGCTACTTGGCCTGAATTTATGGCATGACAAGTGGTCATAATCTTTGAGAACAAATTGTTTTTTTATTTATTGCCATACAGTGAATTTTGACGAAAGCTAATAATCCCTTTATGCCTTCCTGTTCCTTCACCAGATTAGCTGGTCTCATCACCAGTGAATTACTTTGCAATCACTGTCACATTTCCCATTTTCTTTGCCTATTTTTAGATAAATCAACTTCATATACACTTTTCTATTAAATAGTCTCCCATTCTGAATTTCTTGGAGACAGTTTAATGAAATATAAAAAAACCCCACTCATATATAATATATATAATCTAAAAATTGAAGAGTATATATTTAAATAATTTGTCAAACTAGGATCCCAAAATACTGTTGACAAGGCCTGAAATTCCAGATCTAATAAGTACCTCAAATGGTAGACTAAAGTACTTCTCAAAATAATTTTATGCCCAGTCAATTAAAACCACTTATAGTGAAACAAAGAACAGAAAAATACCTAATACTATCTACTTGGACTCTTAACCCCAAATGCCAGCTTTCGCATGTGACCTTGACCAAGTTACTTTACCCTTGATGGCTCTGCGTTTTCACCTGTAAAAGGTAGTGGTAAAGGTTCTGCAGAGTTGTTGTGCAGAATTACATAAGAACATTGATTCCAGGGGATTCATAATGCCTGTCTAATCCTGTGTCTGTTTCTTTCCTATCCTACAGCACAATGCCTGACACTCACAACTTCAAGGAGGGGAGGCTTGCTTTGGCTCCCCATGTTTAGAGGATTCAGGCCAGAGTGGGAGGGCTCCAAAGAAAGCAACCTATGGCAGCCAGGTCTCGCATCCAAAGTTGTACACATGCTTGTCAGGAAACAGCAAAGGAGGAGTCAGAGAGAAAGAAAATGCTTCCACCTCATGTCCTTAGTGATCCATCTCTGAACAGCACTCAGCTTCTAGCAGCATTCTTAGCTGCTGAGCTCCTTAGTAGATGAGTCCAGAAGAAAATACTGGCCCCATGACACAGTCACTGTGTAAAAGCCCAGTCCCAGAATGCAGGACACTTCTGGAGGCTGTTCCATATCTAAACCATAATATCATGTTGATCACGCCTAATGGATCATACCAAATAAAGCTACTAGAAAGCAAAAGTAAGGATGCTATTAGTTGTTCACTTTGAACTTCATGTATCTTGGTTAGAATAGTAGGATACTGTTCTCCTAAAATTAAATTTTCTATAGAATGGAATTATCATCAAACAACTCTTTGGCAGACACTGCTAATGAGTTTTATATATTCAAAAATCTTTTGTTCCTTGATTAAATGCTGTGAGGTAGAGTTGACTATACATTGTATGCATGAGACAAATGCATTCATAAATTGGTAAAAATCCAGACTGCAGTGCATGCAACATTCTAATATTCCATTGTTTGCTCACGGACTTTAAAAGGTTAGGTGGTCATAGATGTTCATCTAGAGCTTTCCAGAGCACAACCTCATTATTACTATTTTTGTCACAAAATCTTGTCCCTTAACAAGATTCCTCCTCAAGTAAGCACATTTCAGTTTATCTTACTGATTGGAAGTAAACACTGGGGAAGGAATACCAAACTACAACCCAACATGCTGTGAAACAAGGAGAAGGAGAAGGGGAGGGAGATGAAGACAGAGAAGGAGCAGGAAAGGGTTGGGGAGAGCGACATCCCTGAAGACTGTAGAGATAGTGCTCAGATAAAACAGAGTTCTTTTTTTCTGAAAAAAAAGAAAGGGCTGGGGAGATAGCTCAATCCAATAAGTGCTTGCCTGGCAAGCACAAGGTCCTGATTTCAATCTCTGGTAGCGCAAAACAAAACAAAACAAAACACCCAGAGAATTCAAAATTCAAAATACTGTGTTGTTAAAGAGGTTTTTTGTTTGTTTGTTTGTCTTATAACTGGAGAGTAGGTTCATTTTCTTTATCTACTAGCTTTGGACTAAAGGTAGGCCAAGCTAAGCGCTTTGTATTGATAGGGTCTATAAAATCTGGCCAGAAATCAGGAAAAGCCTTCTGCCCATCTAGTTCTTGTGCAGAGCTCACCCATACAAATTATCAAAACATTCAAGAAGAGAAGAAATATAAGAGGCCCCACCCAATTTTAGGCCATCACCTGAGTTTCTATGCAAGAAGTAGGCACAAACAGCACAACCAAAGCTTTGAAAATTATATTAAACTAAATATATATAACCACACTACAAAAAGAGCAAGATATTCTTCATAGTATGAACCTGCTAAAGCCAACAAAGTAACATTCTCCACAGACAGAAGGACTGAGACTCTTAAATATAATATGAAATATGTACATAATAAACCCAAAATTACTACACTTGTTCACAAAGTAACCAATTCTCAAGAGAAACAAAAAGAAAATTAACGGATGCCAACCTGGAATGACACCGATGTTTGGATGTTAACACTTAATGTGGTAAAATGGCAATGTTTGAAACCACTTAATAAAATGGCAATTCCTACCTAATAAAATAAAAGCTATTCTATAAGTGGAAATTTTACCATTGAAAAAGCATAATATCTGAAATTTTAAGAATTCTTCAAATGGATTCAAGTGAACAGTGGAGTTGAGAAAGATAAAGTTTAATAAGCTCTGCAACTGTCTCAAAGAAAGGGCTAAGCAAAGTAGGGAGGTGGACCTCAATAACAGAAATTGGTGTCTGGGGTTGGTGTGCCCTGGCTCGGACCCGTATATGCACAATCCATCAAAGATAAAGGGCCACACCGTGTGAAGCCTTTGCATTAGAGCATATGTGCATTTCACTTCAGCATTGCTACGTTGAGATTGTGAAGAAGATACGAAACACTTTGAATCAATTTTTTGTTTTTAAGTTTTAAGCTGTTGTGAGGATTAAAAAATATGCAACAGCATGAAAGTCAGGGAAACATATCTAACATGAATAAATGTAATGCTAATTCTACTAACTCTTACTGTCTTGTTCTTGATATATATTTTGAAATATTTAAGGTCTCAGTCAAAAGTGTTATTGAAATAGCATATGGCAGAAAATTTATAATGCATTCATCTAAAATTTTGACTAACCTATTCCTTCCCATAAAGCAAATTACAGTACATGGTAGAGTTTATCTTGAAAAAGATAGTGTAAAAGACTTTCTCAACTTTGTTTGTAATGAGGATAAAAGAAAGCTACATTCTCAAAGATAGCTATGACTGCCATCTCTCGAGTTAATAGTACTTAAATTTGCCCTAATGTTTCCATTTATACCTAGTGTTAATACAAAGAACAACTGCATGAAATGTTTGTATTTGTTTTATAATTCTTACTCTCTGAGCATTTTTATAACCAAAATCTATTGTAAAGATGCTTCAAAAACTGATTTATATCAGGTAGTAAGAGAAGTAAAACATTACTTTCCACTCAAGAATTAGTATCCTTAGGGAGAGAAAGAATTTTAAATTTTTTTGCTTTTCTTTTTCACTTCTGTCATAGAAGACTCAGAAGAATCTTGCATATTCAAATAGGGAAATTATATACAGCCAGATATTTGATTTTTTTTTCTCTTTGTCTATAGCCTCAGTAGCTGCTTTCAAATTATATTGATTTCATTGTAAGCTGTGAAAAAGTCTTTCTGAAAGTAATAAAAAAATTCACCCTCTATGACACACAATTTCTCTAAAATAACGTTTGGTTTACATAGGTTTGAGGTGTTTTCTGTCTTTCAGTTTTTCACCCTGATTTGTAAATCTGGAAGTCAATGGCAAAGTTACATGTTTTTGCTCTGTGGAAGCTGTCTTGTCTTGTTCAGGAATAGCACCTTTTTCCTTTGTGTCTAATATTCAGCTGATGAAGATGAGCTTCACACCTTCAATAGGCAGTGTGAAAATCTCTGGACATTCAACATTTTTCATTTTTACGTAGCAAACATTTTTGAATGGGTGGTACATTCCATGAGCAGAGTTACATAAGCCTACCTTACTTTCTGTCACCTGTACATGGGGTGTTTTTGAAGGGACCAAAATTATCTTACAATACAATAAACTTACTCTAAGTGGAGTCATAAGATACTATGAAAATATAGAAGGATACATTTTAACTTAAAATTTTCAATAAAAATATTCAGATTGATGAAGAGAGATTATTAAGAGCTTTCTGTTGTACCTGAAACCTGAGGACTCAAATATCTTTTTATTTTATTTTGCATTTGTGCTCTTTGGTTTTATCAGTACAGATTTGCAGCACATGGGGCTGGCAATCATCTTGGGTGTTGGATGTACACACAAAGCTTGTTTCTTTTAAATCATCTTTACATCCTCTCACCCACATGTCCTGTCCCCATTTTCATTCTTATTGGAATTATTCATCTTAGATCAGTTTTTCCTTGTTTTTAAAAAAGTATTTCAGTTTTTATTTATTTTATTTGTTTATTTTTTGTGTGGCTGGCTCAGCCCTGCTCCTGGCTCAGCCCTCCCTGGGGGCAGGGCTGTTGTGGCATGTGGTGTGGGGAATCAAACCTAAGTACCTACATTTGCCTAAGCTTGCCTAAGCAGGCACTTTAGTCTACTGAGCTATCTCGCCAGCCCTATTTTATTTATTTATATTTTTTAAGACCACAATATTTACTGGGGAAAGAAAGTTTTTGTCCCAGAGAGGAACAGAAAGGGAATCTGAGCAGGTTGCTCCAGGAAGCTGTCTCTTCCAGGGACATTTATAGAGGAAAATCATACAATGAGGCAGGTCTAAGTTGGAGAACATGGGAACTCATTTAGGTGGGCATGAGGTAAGACAAAACTATGGTCAACCTATAAGATTACAAGCATCATTGCTCAGGTAAAGTTGATTAAATCCTGGACCAAATGAGGAATTGAATCATGAGACAGGGTCTTTTCCTGTTGGGGGTTGGGTTAGTGACTGTTTGGGCTCTTTCAAGGTGATTGATACCTATTTAGAATATCAATCCCTTCCTCCATAGAGAAGTACTGACTATATTTGTTTACTCTTTGTCTTGACTTCTGGTCCAAAGTGGGAATGTCTGTCTCTTCCAAACTTACAGAATCACCTTGTCTTTCATATTGTCTCCTTGAGGGCCTGGCCCTTTCTGCCTATAATATTTCTGTCTAATTTAGCTGTCTACAACATTCCCCTTGGAAGAAGTAACCAGAACTACCATGAGGGAATCATGAGCAATGACCACTCTGGGTTCTTCAGGCTGAAAGGAGTTGTAGTTGAGAGCTAGCAGTCAAAGATACTCTCCAGGAGTTCTATCCAAAGATCCTCAATAGACACCAGGTATTTTTATCTTGGGTAGGGGAAATAGCTTTAAATCTGGAGGAGAGAAAACCAAAGAGATGATTAAACATGCATAGCCCAAATAATAAGAACAAATACAGTAAATTAGTCAGCTTATTTGAGATAATATCCAATGGCCATGGAAGATAAAACAGGGATCAAACCCCACATTTAAGAGATTTCTGCTAATGAACCTACAAAAAGTTCTGACTAATCTTTTTATAATTATAGACTTTAAGAGGTTATTACATTCCATATCCTTCTGCTAATATCTCAATAGCTCTTCAAAAGACATCAAATCAGTGGTATGTGAGATGCTGAGGTCCTTTGGACCTTATCTTTATCATCTTTATGGGAAGTTATTACTATCTCATTGGTGAAAATCATTTAAAATTTATTTTAAAGAAAGAATAATTATTGATAAGATATTAGAAATGGTGCACATTTAGAAGACCAAGATGAGAGGTATTCAAACACGGGTTTTATATTGCACATCACTGTCCTCGATGTAGTTGCTCAGATCACAGATAATAGCATATAGAGATAGTCAAGGTAGAAATTCTATTTATTAACTTCTATTTTCAAAATCTAATGGAAATTATTAGTAAAATCATCTCATCCATCCTGTATATACACTTGCACATTTTCCTCCCTTCCTTTTTTCCTATCTTTTCTCCTTTCTCTCATCTTCCTTGTTTAATCCTAAAGTTCAGTTTCTTTCCATTTTACTATATCTATTATGCCTTTAAGGTGTTAGTTATTCTTTCAAATTCTTACAATAGGGACACAAAATGATATTTACAAATGTGGATCTGATTTATATCACTTATGATATAGCCTCTAGTTGTTTCAACTTACCTATGAAGGATTCGAGTTTGTCTTTCTTTATATGTGAGTAGTACTCCACTGTATAAAAAATATCACAACTTTTTTATCCATTCCTCAAGTGATGGGCATTCTGGTTGTTTCCAAGCTTTGGCTATGACAAGTTGTGGTCCTACAAACATGGATGTACATGTAAATCTATGGTATGATGTTTTCAGTTCTTTTGGGAAAATATCCAGATGGGGAATAGCTGGATTGAATGGGATTTCCATATGTAATTTTTTGATAAGTCTCCACACCAATTTCCACAGTAGTTGTACCAGTCTACATTAGTACCAGCAATGGAGAAGGGTTCCTTCCTCTCCAACATTTGTTATTAGTTAATTTCTTTGTGATAGTCATTCTTTCTGCAGTGAGATGGAATCTCAATGTTTTAATTTGCATTTCTCAAATGGCTGGTGTAATGGAACATTTTTGCATGACTTTATTTCCCACTTGTATTTTTTTCTTCTGAGAAGTGTGTATTCATCTCAGATGCCCATTTTTGGATTGGGTCTTTAAATTTTGGGGGCCAAAATTTTTATAGTTCTTTACGTAATTTAGAAAGAAGTCCTTTGTCTAAATGATTGTTGGTTAAGATTTTTCCCAATTTGTGGGTTTTCTTTTCACTTTGTTGGTGGTTTCTTTTGACATGCAGAAATTTCTCAATAAGATGAGATCCCATTTGTTTGATACCTTAGAGTATTTCCCTTGCAGTTTGGTTTTTGTTTGTAAACTGTATGCCTACTCCTATGTCTTCAAGATTTCCACCTACTTTCTCTTCTAGATTTAATGTTTCTGTTTTAATGTTTAGATCTTTAATCCATTTTGTCTTTAGTGCATGGTGAAAATGAAAGTAAAAATCTGTAACACTTATATTGATGTATGTTACCCCTTATTGTCTTCTTTTTTATATTTGTTCTTGCTTCTGTTTTTACTCTTCAAAATAAAATGAAATAAAATTAGAAAAAAATCTTGGCTCATTTTCATGGCATATAGTATTTCCATTTAATGAGACTGTTAGATTTCTATATGTGGCATATCTTTATTCTATTAATTTTTTTAAATTGAGTACTTATATCCAAATAAGAGTAGTTAAATATCATTCTATAATTAATATTTTTAAAAATGTAATCCATTATTGGAACTGTTTATTAATTTGTATAACCAGTAAGTGATATATGCATATTATTCCTGTCTTATAGAAATACAACCAAATTCCAGATGTTAAATATTTTAACTAGAACTCTATGGCTACTAAGGGGTAAAAGTGGAATTTGCACACACCTATTTTTTGCTAGAAAGCTTCATTTTCTATCCTTTACTGTTACTGACATAGGGTGAATGAAACTCCCAACCTGAAAATTACAAGTTCATGTTCTATAAAAACCAAAGAATGAATTTTAGGGACAAATGGAGGCTAAGAGCTGAATATTTATTGGGAGGAAAGAAAGCTTCTATCTGAGAAACAGATAAAAGGGAAGCCCAACTGGGATTCCCCCCAGAAAGCTGTTTCTTCCAGGGACTTTTATAGACCAATACCATGCAGTGAGGTGAGTCTAACATGGTGGAGAACATGAATATTCACTTAGGTGGGCATGAGGTGGGGACAAAAATATGGTCAACCAATGAGATTACAAGCACCATTGCTCTGGTAAAATTGATTAAATCCAGCACAAAATGGGGAAGTGAGTCATGTAGTAAGTGGGCATGAATATGGGTCTCTTCCTAGTGGAGTTGGGTTAGTGACTCATTTGGGCTTTTTCAAGGTGACTGATACCTATTTAGAATATCAATACCTGATGCCTATTCCCAGGAAAGCATGTGACTTCACTTGTTTACTCTTTTGTCTTAAGGTCTGGCCCAAACTGGGAGTGTCTCTCTCTTCCAAAGTGGCAAAGTCACCTTGTCTTCCATAGTGTCTCCTTGAGTGCGTGGCTCTGTCTGACTGCCTATAATATTTCTATCTAATTCAGCTGCTCATAACAATATCACATAGCTTTGCAATAGTCTCTAAGTCTTTTCAGAAAATATTATGAA
>NDGN011481730.1:0-24690 GCA_002564285.1 Tympanoctomys barrerae
AAGAAGAAGAAGAAGAAGAAGAAGAAGAAGAAGAAGAAGAAGAAGAAGAAGAAGAAATGCATATAATGGTATAAAATTTTAACCTGTGGTCATTTAAAAATTCTTCTTCCTTTATGACACAGCACTTATGACAGAGAAAATTTAGATTAGGATGGTCAGTACTTTTCCCAATTTTTCTGTTCCTTTTGTATGCAAATTATCTACCCCTAATTGCCAAAAATTTTTGTTTCCTCTAAAATAAAAGGTGAAGGTCAGGCCAAATAGCTCAGCGGATTAAAGCACCTGCAAAAGCGCACAGGGTTCTGGGGTTCCATCCCCAGGACCTGCTGTGCCATCCCCACCCACAGGGCTCACTAAGACTGCGATTGAGACTGGGCATGGCGGTGTGCCCCTGTAATCCCAGAATTTAGGAGGCTGTAAACAGGTAGAACACTATGAGTCCAATCTAGCAGTGAGACCCTGAACACCCTGTAGATCCTTCCCTAAAATAAAAAATAAAATGAAATAAAAGATGAATTGGATCTTTTTCAACTTAATGAGTAGCCAATAAAGCTTCCAATCATCCTGCAAGTTATCGTTCTTCATTATGTCGATGCTTCACCCCTAGCTTACGCTGCACTGACTTCCGTAGTGAATTTAAACCTGGATATTGGATCATCAGCAGACCTGTGTGACAGGAAGATTTAGCAAGAAAATATGCATGTGTCCAGGAAGGAATAGAGACCCCGGATCAAAAGTAATGGACCAGTGCTCGAAGGGTGGCATAGATACTAGACAGTGCCTTCCTGCTGAGTGTCCAGCCTGCAGCTGAGGACCCAGGGCAGTGCTTGTGTACATATGGTCCATTGGCTACTTCTGGTCCCTCGTTCCATATCGTGGCAGAGGCAGATGCAGAGGCGTTGAAATATCAGCTCTGGATATGCACTGTGTGAATATGCTTTCCAGGCTGGTTATATGAAGTTTTATAGCAATAAGAAATGGTTAAAGTACTATCTTCCTGTATTATCTATGAAAGCAGATACTAGTAGCCAATACTTTAAAAATCCATGTATTGTTACAAAAATGCTATTTCAGTGAGTAGTAAAGTATAAATTTACCAATCATCTTTTTATGTAAGTTTCTGAGCATCTGTCTGGGATAAAACCACCAATGTTTATGTCTTTTGCCAAGTCGCAGAAAGTGCTGAATGAAAAATTAGCAACACATGTTATGTCATTTGGGCAGGAAGAAATTAATTTTGTTTAGTCAATAAAAATAGGACTGTTATAGAGCCACCGATTATTGTGAGACTGGATTTCTTATTTAAATTGGTCATTTTATGCTTAAGATGAGATTTATATAAAGAAGAATAATATGTGAAGTCATTTATGTTTCATCTTTACTTACCTGGGGCATATAACATATATAAATTGGCTGAAATGTGAACACTATTTTGTTGTGGTTTTAGGGCATGTATTGGTCCTTTGAAGTTAGGTCAAAGACAGTATGCTTAGTTACATTGGAGAATTAAAAAAAAATAAGTAATGGGAAAACCATATGTATTTCACATATGACAACATAGTCTTCATTCTTACATTAAAAGACTCTTGAATAACATACTCCTAATAGTTATATTTAAGTACTAGTAACTGCTGCTACTTTTGTTTTGGTTTGTGTTGTGTTTATGGACAGGTTCTTGCTGTTTTGCGTTGGCTCATCTCTAACCACTAAGAACAATTGATCAATCCGCCTGCCTTAGCTTCCCAAGCAGCTAGGATGACAGGTGGATGTCACTGCTCTGGGCTAAATGTTACTTTTTAAAAATCAAATTCATCCAACCCTATTTAGTGGGAAACGCTGAGAGATGCTAAGGGTAGAAAGTTAGAGAATGGCCTCTTTTTCTGACTGCATACTGTAGCAATATATACCTAATACATACAATGATGGTACACATTACTGTAATATAATATATGCTGTAAAATATTAACAGCAAAATAAAGAAATGTTCAAGAAACAATGATTCATTCTGTCTGTGGAAAAGGGAGTCTTATGGAAAAAAGTGACAGTAAATCTAGAGTTTCAGAATGCATATGGTTTTGCCAGGTGGATAACAAGTAAGTCATACTGTAGGATTTTAAGAGAAGCACCTTGTCTCCCCAGTTACAATATTATAATTTCTACTGTATTCTTTTTAACATGCAAGTGTTGTACTACCAAAATGGTCAGCCCATGTATTAAAGCTATAAAAGATCACCTGAAATTTGTTTTCTCTTTCTGTAAGAGTTTTATTCACTCTGGGATTATGTAAGCAGTTAAACAGTTCTTGAAATTGCTAGTAAAGAAAACACAAAATTATGAATGTTAGTCCTCTTCCCAAAGGGATTTAGGGAATTTAGAAATTATTCTTCAGTTCAGCCATTGTGTCATGTTTATGGCTGTGGTGATTGACTAGCACAATTCTGAACACAAATTGTATGCCGGCTGTCGTGGAGTTAAGACCAGTGGGAAAATTTGTGGTTCAAAAGAAAAAAAATAAATGATTATACAAGAGTGAAAGCGTTGAGACACTGTTGGAAAAAATATGTAATTTGATATTAGATGATAATTATATGAAATTAGATACTTCAAGTCTTTGAAGCTGAATTTTCTCTTAAAACAGTATCACATTATTTGACTCTATATTATAAAATCTGAGCTTATTTACTGAACCTGCTATGTCTCTGTTAATTTTTTAAAAAGTTTTAAAAGTGAATTATTAACTTTGTTTGGACTCATGTAAGTCCCTAAGTAACTAAAGGACATAATCCGTAAGACTTTGTGTTATAGCCATAATACATGGACATATTAATGATACAATATGTTATACTACTGTGTGTACACTATTCGGTGCAAAGTATTGACAACAGATGAATGTACACATTTTATAACGTTTAATGGGATTGATTGCTTCTGTAGTGCTCTAGAAAACATACGCAAGCCTTGGGGATGAAACCTTTTTGAAAAAAGGACATACATGGTTTTTGAAATTGAGCTTCTCCAGAAGCAAATATGTAGAGTTCAGTTTACAGAAATTTTATTAGGAAGCGTACTCAGCGTCAACATCGCTGAATGGAGGAGAAGAAACGTGACCTAAGTGTTCTGCTGCGTGATCATTAACAACGTCCCTGGGGAGCTCTACACCTGTAATGCGCGCTCAGGCTATCCCTAGGTGAAGTGAGCTCTAGACTTCTGTGTTGTCTAGACACTGGCCACAGCTTTCCTTAAGCACTAAGCTCTTCTTTCAGGCAGACAAAAAGAAAGAGAGCAAGGGAGAGAATTGAAAGGGAGCAGAGAACTGAAGGCATTCTGACACCCATTTTAATAGCTGGGTGAATCATTTCTTCTGTCTTTCTCAAGGACTGTGTGACCATCACATGACAATCTCTAATTCAGATATCTATTGCAACCAGTTACACTATGCAAAAGTAAGGCAGGACAAAAGTCAGGGTGCTTTTAAAGAGAAAGACAGTGATATAAGCTGGTAGAATAAAAACTTGTGTAAAGGCTTGTGAGAGAGTTTATTTTTAGGAAATCAGACCTTTCTGACAGAGGGGAGAAAAATTGGATGTTTGGGAACGTGAAATTTACATAATTAACATTAGTTGAGCTTTACTTTTTGTGTATTTCCAAAGTACATTTAATGCATTGCTTATAAAACCTTGTTAGAAAAGAAAATTTCCTCCTACCAATTGTTAATTTCTATGACAGAAACAATGAGGACGTAGACAATTTGTTGAAAATGTGAGAGTGTATGAGAGTCTGCCACTGGAGTTTGGAATTCTATTTTTCTTCAAAGATACAGAGTTTATTTCAGAAAAAGTATAATTTCTTGCCTTTATCACCAGTTTTGCTGGATATGGATAAATGATGTGTTCAAAACTCATGCCTTAAATTTTAGAGTAAGTTAGTGATGTTAAAGGATAACTATGTATACCATTTCACTGATTAAAAAATTGAGGGCTATTGTGTTAGTGGCTCTTCTGCCTCTGTAAGAAATTAACTGATAATTAAGAAATTAACTGACAAATTAAAGGAAAGGAAGGATTATTTTGGCTATTGCTTCCAGTCCATGATTAATGGACACTGTTTTCTGATAAGGTCTGCACATCATAGGGTGACAGGGTGTTCCAGAGTAAAGCTGGTCACCTCCAGTCAGGAAGCAGAGGAAAAAAGAGCCAGAGGACCAGATAGGCAAGAAAGGATGCAAGGAAGCATCCCTGAAATTATAGCTCCACGGCACAGCTCCTTCGGCGAGACCCCACCCCCTGTGCTCCCGTCACCTCCTTGTAATGCAATCAAATTATTATGCCATTAATTGCTATCAGTTTATTGGTGAAGGAATCCATAATGAACTTGGCTTCCATATGATCCACTCATCTTGCAAATGATATCAACTGGGAACCAAACCCCCAAGCATGGCTTTTGGGAACCATTCTAAACCCAAACCATATCCGAAGGGTTGTATGATTTTTACAGGGGCTTCACAGTAAACTGTATGGTGACAACCCAGAATACTGCAATCAAACACACAGCTTGCCTTAGAATTATTTCAAGTGCTCATATATTTATTCAGTAGATTTCTGTCCTTAAATCTTAGCTCCATAATTCACTGTGTGGGCATTTGAAGAATAATATAATTAGTATTGAGAACAACTAAGTGAAAAGAGGATCAAATAAGAAGCATTATTGCTAATGTGTGTTAATGAAATTGTAATTTCTAGAAATAGCATTGGCACGTGTAACATTTACTCTTGCCATTCTTTACGAAACTTTAAAAAGAGCACATTTAGATTTGACCATTTTTTTTATGTTTTTCATTACCCCATTGGACTTCTCACTCAAGATAAAGATTTGTTCGTGTTCCCTTTACTTTGATTTGTAGTGTTTATATAATGTTCCAAGTGAAGTATAACTCTAGAGTTATATGATGTAACATACATGAGCAAAAAAATACAACAAGGACAAAACCAAAAGTCATTTATTTGTCAGGAATAGCTTCTGTTACGTGAATTAATATGGCTCCGCCGTGACTGTTCTTCTCGTAAATTAACTCAGATCATCTCTTTTCAATGATTTAAAATGGACACATATCAAATTCCAAGACATTTTAATAAAAATAAATTAATTCCATTTAAGTCTCTATGTTTTTACATTTCATGTGCATTTATAATCGTGATTTATATTTTAAGGAGATGTGATATTCAGAAAGTATATTTTGTTGAGAGCGCTTATGGATGATACAAGGTAAATCATACATTTGTCAGTCTCTCTGGGGTGAAAGAAGAGACAGTTTCATTGTTATATCACTATGTGAAAGGTGATGCAAGCACAAAATCAGAAATCATTTTGTAAGAAGTGTGAATGTTTGGACACACGTAGAAAAGCATGCTGATATCATTTTTAGGAGAAACATTAATTAAGACAGGAAACCAAGGCTAGAAGCAGAAGCATCGTAGCACTCCGTCTATCAGAATAAGGAATAGAGAAGGAAAAAGATGAGCCATTGGCTGAATTGGAGTGCTTTGTCAGTTCAAAACACATATTTTTTTTTGTTAGGTTTCTAGTCATTCTATAAATTGAAAGATAGGGAGTTAATCCTATTAATTTATGCCACGAGGCATAATATTTTAATACTTTATGTGCTTTGGTAACAAAGTAAAGTTTTCAACTGAAATTTAATTCTTTGATATTTCAGTATTTTTGATACCATTCATTGTAAACTACTCTGTATTGAGTCATTTGCATTTTCCTTTGGTGCCTCCCAGTAATTAAAACATGTGTTTATGAACAAGATATTTTAGATGCTACTGGACCACATTTTTTAAATAGGGCAAGTTCAACCATTGTGACATGACTACAAGTAAATAATACCTAGTGAGGGTTTAGCACATGCTGCTCACCTGTACATGTAGGACTCTACCTACTTATTCTAGTATCTTCACATCCTAAATTTAGAGTGAAAGTACGAAAGAAAATTACTTCTTTCTGCCATAACATTCTGTAGTAAGCATCTCATATTTTTGTAGCATCCATCATAAAATCAGTATGCAGTGAGTCTTTAAATTTCAAGAAACCATTGCGATTAAAGACCAATTGTCTTTATTACTTGTGATTATCCCCAAATTCACTGCATTTGGAATCAGGGAACTTCTGGTTCTTCCTCAAAGTCAAGATGACCAGGAAAGGTAAATGCTCAGGACCTGTTCAAGACACAGAAGCAGCCACGACACAGCAACTGAAGACACAAAAGAGGACGTGCACAAGTAGAGTCAGATAAGTGTGTTGCAGTGTGTTGGGGAGAACATTTTGAGGGGGATTAATGGCACTCTGTGGTTGTGGTATAGTGCATGTATAAACCTGCACTCATTGTTTTTTTGATTATCCTTTGTGTAGTGTTTGTTTCTTTTCTACATAACATATCCTAAGAAAGTGGTGTATTTTTATTTTTTTTATTTTTTTTATCTGAGTCTCTGTTTTAGCTCTGTAAAATGCCAGGTCCTGGGTAGCTACACATGAAATAGTTTTCAAATTTCATGTATACCTGGACCCTTTCTGTATTATAATATGGAAAGAGACATTCTCACTCTTAGGATTAGAAACATTAATTTCAAATTTAGAAATGAATATATAAGGCAATCTCAAGTATAGCAAACAGTTTTGAAACCATAAAACTTTAAAATATTAGACTGCAATTTTACTTATCTTGGTATTGAAGTAGATACTTGAGGCATAAAGAAAGACTAAAAATGAAAATGAACTTCATGAAAACTTTATCATTCTTCATAACTTGAAAACACTAAA
The DNA here is from genome assembly GCA_002564285.1 of Tympanoctomys barrerae. Taxonomy (NCBI): domain Eukaryota; kingdom Metazoa; phylum Chordata; class Mammalia; order Rodentia; family Octodontidae; genus Tympanoctomys; species Tympanoctomys barrerae. The sequence continues at coordinate 6,820 of NDGN011481730.1, forward strand.
GATGTAATGAGTTTCTGTGCTTTATGTGGTGGGGAATACACTAGCAGTAGACTAAGAAAGGAGAATCCTTTTGGTGATTAGAATACATGATACCAAGGTTGTGTACAGTATTTCCAATTTTTTGTAGCACTGTATATTTGTAGTTTTAGTCTTTTTGTAATTTCTGTAGTTTGGTAGCTGGTCGAGACTATAGCACATGCCTGTGCTATAAGTTTGTTAATCAAGGCGTATATAAAGAAATGTCTTAACTTCCGGCATTCTTAGCCTGATGCCTTCACCTTGCCATCCTAAGTCCTCACTCCCTGCTCCCAGCATCCCTCTGAGTTTCCAAATCTAATCTTTTCTCTCAATGGTGATATATCTCAGTAATGTGTTATGAATCAGGAGTCTGGAAACAAATCTGACTTAACAAGCTATCAATCATTGACGCATGACTTTCTTATTTTTTTTTAAAGAGACTAAAAAATAGTAACAAAAAAAGCAGAATTTCTCAAAACAGGATGATAGGAATTCAGTAATGATTGTTATATTGCATATTGTTGTCTTCAAATTAGTTGTTCAGATTGTCAGATATAAGCATGTAAAGTTGGTCAAAAATTAAAAAGAAGGAAAGGAAAAAAAGTAAACATTAACAGCACAGTAGACCAGTACAAATAAGCAGTACAATTACCCAAGCTATCCTGTACATAAACATATATATTATCTTTCTTTTCTCCTTTGCCTTATCCCAGGTGTTCTTTCCCTTTGACAGTATCCACTGTGTCTTTCAGACTCTACTTACTCTTTCACTTGCTTAAACCTTTCACAATAGCATTCAAAAATGACTTTCTAAAGTGAAAGGTTTTAAACACCTACCTCTAACATCCATGAATCCACAAAAACTACTGAACCATACTGAATTAAAAAATGAAGATGAAACTCTTAAAAATGAACTGAAACCACCTTGATTTTGTAGTTCAGTAAAACTTTTCTCTTAAAAATGTAACTTTTTCTACTACTGCAATGACTTATCATTAACTATTTATGCTTAAGCTAAGGTTAAAGTGATGAGGACCCTCCGACAGTAAATTGGAATGGCTCTTTGTAAATATTTGAGAGACCTAGTAGACATTTTCAATAGCCTCTCATACTTTCATTTTGATAGCTATCATTTCTTACATTCTTTACCTTCAGAATTGCAATTTTCTTTTTGTCATGATAAATAGCTACCTGGGAAGAAAGAGTTAATGTATGCCCTAACTCAGATATTCTCTTGTGGATTGCTTTATATCCTCTAGAAATCAGTATATTGTATTAGTAACTCCTAATGCAACCTCTTGGAGATAAAAATCTATGAGGAGCAAGATAAATGAAATCATAGGGTGTGGCACTGATTGGATAGAGTTAGTGAACTCTAGGAAGAGCTGTTAGAGACTATTACTCTATGCCTCCCTCTTTCATATAGAGCAAGGGCAGGCCTTCTGGGGACTTAGCATGAAATAGTTCCATGAATGTCTCAAAGAGTTCTGTCACCAAAAACAGAAAATCAGGTCCTTCTGGACCTGGTTCTGTTAACTGTAAGAAAATAAATTTCCATTTAAATAAAGACTGTGCTAGGGCCCACCAAATAGCTCAGTGGATTAAAGCGCTTGCTTGGGCAGACTTAGGGACCTGCGGTTTGATCCCCTGGCCTGCCATGCTGGCCCTGCCCCCCGAGCGTGCTGAGATGGCAATTCAGACTGGGCGTGGTGGCCTGTGCCTGTAATCCCAGCATGTGGGAGGCTGTAAATAAGAAGATCAGTAAGAGTATGATCTACACAGTGAGACCCTGTACACCCTGAGCTAAATATAAATAAGGCTGTGCTACACTGCCCATGCAGCCTGTGCAGACGAATACAACTGCTTATCCTTGGAGTAATTGAATTTCTTCCTGTTGTGTTGAAGGAAAATATTTATTTCCCATATGCATGAGTTCAGCTAAGGCTTTACTTTTGTGTATTGGCCAAAGATTAAGAGCTGTAAAATTTTAATCGTATCTATGATTTTTCTCCTTGAAATGGTATCATGCTTATTTCGTCTGCTGCATTAGGAAGTGCATGAATGACCAGGTAGTAATGTTCTGCTTTAATAGCCTGGATGGGGTTTTTCTTAACAGTTCACTTACTATCTAATAAATTATGAAAGGCGATGCATTGATTACATTCAGAATGTCCAGTACAAAATTACATTTTTACATCGAGTCTTACACTTAAGCAAGTCTCTCATATTCTTAGAAATTTCAATCTAAAAATTTTCACATGATTAAGAAGTGCTATTTTAGGATTTTTCTTGTGAAAAAGTTTTTATAGCTCTGTATTTTGGAGACTTAAATTTGTAACTTGCTATATTTAAGCCTCTTTTTTTTTTAAACAGACTCCCAGATCATTACCCTGGAATAGTTCATAAGGTTGGGATTGTGTCAAGTCCCTCTTTTAGTGTGTGCAGCTTTTAATAGTCAGTCTTTCCTTTGCCCACTATCATTTTACTGAGTAGAGAGAGCACTAAACTGAATTGCATCCACTAAAATAATACTTATAGAATAATAACAGTTTCCTTTCTAAAACAAATACGTTTATTTGAGTGGATACAGAAAATCTGTTTCAGGGCCAGGGATGTAGCTCAGGGATGCAATGTCTGCCTGGCAAGCATGAGGCCCTCAGTCTGGTACCCAGTACCAAAAGAAAAAAAAAAAAAGGAAAAAAAAAAAAGAACAAGAACTGTTGTTTTAAAATGAACTAACCCAATCACTTAGTCTTTATTTCTAGAGAGAAAAAAATACAAAAACAAATTAATTGCAGATATTCAGATTTAAATAAAATAAGCAGGGTTTTTGTTTTTTTTTAGGATACAACATCAGGCCAGTGAATTTTGATTCCTATTGCATTTGTAGAGTTATGAAACAGTTATAAACAGTAAAATAGCACATATGTAATAGAATTTATATGCTGAGAATATAGATTAACACAGTGTTTAAGCTTTTTTTTTTTTTTTAACCAGGGATTGAACTCAGGCCCTTGCACTTGCCAGGGAAGCACTTATTCCACTGAGCCATCTCCCCGGCCCCAGTGTTTAAGGTTTTAATATGAATTTAATCAACGAATGGCTTTTGTTAGTCCTTCCATGAGCAGGCCCTGTGATCTGAGTGATTCAGTTCCACTGTACAAATAGGCGTGGACACATGAATCATTAATTAGCTCTAATGTAGGGAACCATCATGCCTATTTCTCTCAGTGTTATAAGGAATAGTACTGTTGAAACTAGAGTTTCAGCACAATTCGCTTCAGTTGAAGAAATCAAAAAACAGCATTTCAAAGAATGAAAAGCCCATAGATGGTAACTGTATTCAGTATTCATGCAGAGGTCTGTACACCTAGTACGCAACGGTAATAATGATGCTGGTAATAATACAAATGGGGGTCTGTATCTGTAAAGTACACAAGCTTTCCAGCTCCTCTACATGAACATCCCCAGCAATGCACATCAGTATACACGCGGCATCAGAGGTCAGATTTAGTGCTCAGGAAGGTGGGAGATAATCTTTTAATTGATAGGCATTTCGTTGTTTCACTTTCAGTACCAATGTACCCAAAGACAGGGGAAGGTTGATGATTTCATCCCTTGCTTTGTTGCTGATGAATTGAAGCAAATTTGATTCAGACAAGCAATCTGTGGAATGATGCAGAACCATCCAAAAAAAAAAAAAAAAAAAACATCTGTACTAATCCACCAAGGCAGTAAATAGGAGTTACAGGAAAAGACATCGATCCACAGTGATCAGTAACAGTTAAACCAACCAATCCAAATAATAGGGTAAGGGAGGCCAGAATTATTAAGATCTTGGGCTTCATATCTGTTGATTATATCTGCAAAAGACTGATTGTTACTCATCTCAATTTTGACTGTTTTTATGGCTTTTGGTTCCTTTGTAATATTGAAAGCAAGGAACAAGGATCAATTAAGAGGTAAAGACCCAGAGAAAATTATCTAGATTTCTTGCTCTTCATTTACAAAGGGGTCGATCACAGAGGAAGACACAGTTGCTTCAGTCCAACAAAATTAACTGGGGACGAGGCAGAGCAGAGGATATGTGTCTGCGACAATGTCCACTACCCAGATGTACATGCAGAGCCCTAGCTGCCTGCCTTGTGTAAAACATAAGGATTAGGGAGGGAGATGTGTAAAGAGCAATTAGCATAGCTTTAAAATACATGGCTCCTAATATCCATTGCATGCTGCCATCAGATAATTAGTGTATTGATTTTTTAATATTTGGTCATTAACTTCAGTGTATAGAATGATACATAACATCGTCTAGCTGAGCACCACATTCAAAATGCAAATACACATAATAATAAAAATAATTATAAAAATAAATATAGGTCTTGGCCCATATCATGGTTGTATTGCACAAATATCAATAATGCTATTAAGCAAAACCTCCTTGGCTGGTGAGATAGCTCGGCAGACTCAGTACCTGCTTAGGCAGGTGCAGGGACAGGGGTTCAATCCCCAGGACCACTTGCTATGCTGGTCCCACCTCCAGGAGCACAGAGCCAGCCACCGAGACAGGGCGTGATGGCCCATGCCTGTAATCCCAGCAGTGGGGAGGCTGAAGACAGGAGGATCACTACGTCCGAGCTGCATAGTGAGACCCTGTACAAAATATATTTAAAAAGAAAAAAAAATTCCTTAACTCTGTATGGCAGGCTATACCATATTTGATCTACTGTATTTAATGTATAAACATGTTTACAGACATTGACATTGATATAGACATTAATAATAGCATGTATTAGCAGGAAAAGTTTTGAGAGTACCTACTGTTGGGAGCCAGAAGAATGCCAAATGCTCATAATAAAGATCAAATTGGCAGTAGCCAAAGCAAGACATGTTTTTTGAGTCAGTTAATCATCAAATTAAATGTCACAAGAAGTCAGTAGATTAAAGATAGGAAAAGTCCATTGGATTTTAAAATTGGGAACCATTGGGAATAATTTGGGTAGGGCAGTTGAAGTAAAAACTAATATAATAATGTTTCCTTGATTGCAAGTAAAGCCTAAGTTTGTAGCCGATGTTGTATACTACTCAATGTTGGCTAGATTGAATTGCAGCAGATTACTTGTAGTGCTGATTTCATACAGCATTTATCAGAGTGGTAAAGACTCTAAGACAGAGAATGAGTCTGAGTCTTGTTTGGAATAAATTGTTGTCTTTGTTGTTTCCTAATGCATCATCATAACCTTGTTTTCTCCTTGTTTTAGTGTTTTATCCTGTTTTCTCAAAAGCTTGACGTCATCAAGCGCCCAAATTTAACCTCATAAATTTCATTTGGAGAACCTGATAATCTCAGACATAGAGGTCACAACAAAGAGGAAGATAAGAATTCTTTACGTATGCACTATAACCAATGCTGTAATACACTAATTATTATTCTTAATATTAAATGGTGTAACACACACACATATATATGTCTAGGTTAGAATTATATTTTATAGTCTTTGTATGTTTCATTTTCATGACTTTGCCTTATTATCTTTCTGTCAAAAATTTTAAATTGTATTTCATATTATGTAATCGTACATTAAAAAAAGCATTTTAGACCTCTTGCCTAACATACATGAGACACTGGGTTTGAGTCACAGAAGCATAAATGTATGTATAAACACACACACACACACACATGCACACACACATGCATGCACTTAGCATGACTCACCTGAAAGTTTGAAAAAATTTATATAGCTATGATTAATATTTGTCAATACTGATAGACTTTTATCCTCAGTTTTATTAATATTTATGTGATCTTTAAAAGATACGTAAACAAGGAGTAGAAATCCACAGTGCCATTTTAGCAAACCGTATTCAGATAATCTGTTTGAATCACTCCTAGTGCTTTTGCCCCATTAGATGCTGCTGTTATGTTTGAAAAGATGCTAACTGACCGCCTTTGAGTGCTGGCTGACTACTTTGATGTTTCATTATTTCTTCAATCCAGGGTTGAAATGGATGAATGGATAGTAATTATAGTATCCTAGTGACTCTCTTTTCAGGCCATTTTCTTGGACAGGCATCAACTAATCTGACAAATCATGAACAGTTGACTCTATAGTTTGGTTGGGATTAAGTTACTAACTGAAACTTGCCGGGACTGAAAAGAGCAGTGTCTCCTGATGAAATATATTGGGTGTTTGTAATGTCTGCTTTCAATTTTAATCTACAACATTTAGGACCAGAGGGCTATAAACAGGTAATTGTCTGACAGATTTATTTTATACATTTTCTTATAGAACTTCAAACACAAACTCTGTGTATCAAATTGACATGTCTAAATTGTATATTTGCCTATGTTTTCTTTTTCTATTTCTGTATTTTTTTCATCGTGTAGAAACTAGTTAACACCATTTATTATTTTTGAAAGTTTTAAAATATCTCTTAAAATTAAGATGTGCATAATTAGCCCTTTAATTGCTGATCGCTGATAGAACATAGTAAGTTTTATCTCCTATTTTCTTTTTGAAATTAAAAATACAGGTAATATTGATATAGGTTGATTGTTGAAAATGATTTTCAAATTTATCCTTTACAAAATTTAAATTAAAATGTTTAATTTTTTCAAAAGTTGCTACATTATTTGAGGATTGATAATAACAGTGAATCACTGTTATCCAGTTTCTCTAAAACACTTTTCAAATTTTATTCTAAAGTTTTTTTTTTGTTTTTACGGCAGTAGTCTTCTGTGAATTCTTTATACCATCTGCTAAATCAGACAGATTTCTTGTTCCATGTTGTTTACTGTTGCAGACAAATGACGGTTATGTGCGTTCTTTATGTAAGTCAGTAAAACAAGATGCATTCAGTCTTTGCAGCAGAAATACAAGTAGCATGTAAAGCCATACTTTCCAGTAACTATCCTTTAATTGAACATTTTGTTTTATCTATCTGCTCTTAGGTGTATAATAAATGTATAGGAGAACCCAACATCGAAATTAGATTTAGTATCCCTCTGGGTTGCTGAAATTACCCTGCCATTGTTCTAATGCAGTTTTTTTTTTTATTCTTAGACTGTAAATAAATGTATTGACAGTAAAGAATTAACGGCATATCCAGGAAGACTTTATTTAATAATGATGATGTAAAATACTTCTGGTGCCATTCCATTTATTTAATTTATAACTCAGTTTGATTACCACAGCATGCCTTTCATCTGTAAGAATTGCTCCCTGGGGACTAGTCAGCTTATTAATTCATCACTTGCCTCCTTCAGGGTTGCAGTCCCTATTATACTAGAGCAAAGAATGGTCCTCTCTTGAAAGCTGCCAGCGAGCTGGTTCCAGTCTAGCTGACCTTTTGTTTGTAGCTATGATCTTAATGGTTTCTCTGTTGGGGTCTGTTTCTGATAGGTTACATTACAATCTACCTTTTTGTCTTCCGGTATCTTGTGGAGGACAGGAAAGCAGGAGTGAATTCCACACCTGCAATTACAGAGTTTTGAAAAGAGGAAAGACCTGCTTCAAGTTAACCTGTAGGCTTTTCAAAAATGCTTTTTGATTTATCTGTCACCTGATCCATCAGCAATGAATAATTTTCATGGAAGGTGCACTTTAATTACATTCCTATTTGACTTGCATTATCAACCCCTATCTAGGTAATTAATCTCACCAAGTATCCAATTTCGGCCTTTATTGCTGGCAAGCAGACCTCTTGAATTATGTGTGCTTGAATGGGTCTTGGGTCTTTTTCACCAAACAGGCCTTGAAAGAGATCTGGGGCCTTCCATATCCCAGAAATGCATCTTAGAATTTTTCTCTTACATACTGCAAATAAAGTATATTTAAAATCACAGATATACTTCTATAATCAAAGGCATTCATACATTATTGTAATCAGGAAAATTATAATAAAACTAGCTCACCCTTCCTTTGTTGGTGTATCCAATCTGCATGTCAATTTGTGTAGAGTTGATGTGTGCTAAGTATTAAATGCGGCTAACATCCGTTTGTTGATAGGTTTGCCATAATTACCCTCTAAACTTCAGCATGCCTATTTTTAGGCATGAGGATGTAAATTTTATATGGATTACAGTGAATATTTATGTTGAGGATGTGTAAATCAAAGTTAGAAGCGCTTTAAATTATCTTTCTACCTTACATTCCTTGCTATACTGTTTCCTAAAACTTTATCCTAGATTAACAGGTACCTTGACTTTCCAATCCCAGATTTTTATCCTTGTCCTTCCTTAATTTCCCACACTGATTGATGCCAAAGGCCAGTTGGTAATCTTACAATGTAGTTTGTGCATGCACATAAAATAATTAAAGAATGTGTAATTTGTCTTTCTGTATAATTTTGTTTTTGTTCTTGTACAACAATTGTTCAGGTGTTTCATGGTGTTCTAATTTGGAAATTGCGATTGCAGTATATGCACTATTTCAATTTTTGTACTCAGGGCATTTTAGAAAACANGGGGAGCTCCTTGGCATTCAGATTGAAATAGAATAAATAGATTAGCCATCTGTTTAAAATTGATCTGAATATCTGGTGTTATGTTCAGCCATGGATTTTCTGATTTGGAATAAAAGAAGGCAATCAAATATTAGTAAACCAAATTGGTTGTAATACTTACACAGTAAAAAAGGAGAATGTGTATTGATAACACAGGCATAGGGATGGAAACTCTATGACCCTATCAGTTCTCTACACATACTCCACATATCTCTGGCATCAGCCACACGTATGCACACCCATACATGTACATGTCATGCTGTAAGGATAAATGTAAATTCTTACATATTATAAAAGAAATTGTTTTCTTTATAAATATAGTTAGCATACTTCCATTAGGAACTAGACATGTATGCCAGATGACATTAGAGCCTTTAAGTTCTGTATCTATGTTTATGTTTTCAGGACCTCTAAATCATGAAGATTTATCTTTTTCAGTGGTTGCCATTATGTCCTATACCACCATTTTGAATTGGAATGCACCAGCTATAATCAATTTAATATTTACTTAAAGAAAACACAATCAAGCCTGAAAAGGGGCTGTTTGTACAATGTCATATATTAAATCAGTAAGGTAGAGCTTAGTGTTTAGGAGTTAATTGATACCTAGAAAACATACGTTTGAGTTCGTGTGCTTTTCTTGTATCTGTTCTTTACATATAGATATTTTCTGAGTATGGAGAAGCCAAAAATACATATTTCTACAGATGCTCACGTAGTCAACAACTATTATATTGAGAAGATTATTTTCTATATCAAAATAACATGAATTTCAATGGAACAGTATATCTAGAGAAAAAGAGATCTAAAACTCTGGGTTAGAATCCTATTATTTGAATACCAAATTACATAAATAGTTCATTGCAAGTAAGGCAATCCTTTAATCATATTAGTGCATCTCAATATTACGTGAAGTGATATATAACAGATTTTTATGTAATAATAAACCTCTGGAGTGAAAAGTTTGTGGTAATGATTCATGGGAAAGGAGTTTTGGGCAGTCATGCTATAAATTTATCTGTGGCAAAAAACAACCTCAAAAAATTAGCAGCTTAATGCTGATTGTTATTTATGATTTATGTTGATTGTACTGCCATACTATGTAACTCTCCCAATAACAATGTTTAGAAAAATAAATGTATTTTTTTATGAGCAGAATATATTTATTGAGAGAAAGAAAACTCCTGTCCAAGAGAGGGACAGGTGGGGGGCCCGAGCGGGTAGTTCCCCCAAAAATAAATATTTAAATATCTTTTAAACAAATATATTGACACATCGGTTTTTGGAGTTTTTTGTCCAGACCTTGTGCTTGCCAGCAGGTGCGTATGCCACTAAGTGATCTCCCCAATCCCTACTGGCACTTCTAAAAACCAACTTCTTGCCTCACCTAACACTGTTCAGAGGATGTTAGAAATTAATACGAAGTGTTTTAGATATAATAGATTTCTAAAATGAACACATTCTTAAGATATTACCTCAATAATTTAAGAATGTGTATTATCAGTTTTCATAATGCTGTGTTTTCCCACCGGAATAATGTCAAATACCTGTGTGATATTTTTTCCCTGCTAAGTTTGGAAATTAGGTTGTGTGACAAAATAGTGACTCCTGATGGTAGTACCTGTGGTGTGGAAGATATATATATATATATATATATATATATATATATATTTATATCTTTAGTTNGACTATAGCCCTCTCCAATTAATAGAGTTAACTTATATTTTCAGAGTTAGATACTACAAATCCAAAAAATGATGATTTTTTATGAATAACATTGAAAAGATATCTGTAGCTATTTAGACAGATATTCTTTGTCTCTATTAAAAACAGAATCTAACTTATTGTTTGTTTTGAGTACTATTTATATTCCAAAATAGTCACCAACTTTGAGGCAACTTTAGACTTTTGGGAACATATATTACTTGACATTTAAGACCACTTACTAGTTGAAATGAGTAAGCGAGAAACATGACTTATTGAAATACTTATTTTAGGGAAAGCTAAATTTTAATGATTTAGATGTGGGGCAGCGTCCTGAGCTGAACATTTTCTTTTCTAGTTCCCTACACATTTACTGAACATTTACAAATTGTTCTCTCACTTAAAATAGTTGAGTTGCTTGTACTTTTCCACAAGTTCTTTTTCTGTTGTCTAGAAAGCAATCTTTGGACGTACAGTACTACACATGCTTTGGTTACATTATATCAAACTATTAAGTATAAAAAAAGAAGCATGTGGAAGCTTGGTATGAAACACGTGAGAGGATAAAGAAGCAGGGGAACCCAGTCATCTGTATGCATTTCAAATAATGGAAAGCGGTAGCAGGCTGAGGCCTCCCTCAACCTCAGAACATGTTCTCTCTCATTTACATCGCTGCTTCCAGGGGTGCTCATGGGAAATTTTTTGCACCAGGACCATTTCGTTATGTTTCCTGCCCCTGGATTTTATGTTCTTTCTCTTTCTCACTCCTTCTTCCTTTCTTACCTTCTCCCCTCCGCTCCCTTTCTCTCCACCCTGTCTCTCTCCACCTTTCTTTCCGTGTGTATTTTGGCAATAAATACGTGCACAGAGAAAAGCATGCTGTGGTGTGACCCCATTGTTCTAGGGCCGCAGTATCACGTAAGTCATGAACAGAGAGCAGGCTTTCTCCCAGCTGTTTCCTTGTTTCCAGAGCGTTGCCGCCCCCTCTGTCTCGTGACGTTTACTCTTTCTAGGGTGCAGCCACTGGAGAGCTGCATTTTTGAGATGAGTGTGGAGAATAAGGACCCACTTGTCTGCGATACCCTGCTGCTTGATGTGAAAAATAGTGGAATACCTTCTGCCAGTGCTCTACATGACAAACCTCTCAGTTGTCTACCGCGTACATTTATGCAAAGCTGGATAAGTTTTCTTGAAGTAGTTGAGACTTTCTGACAATAGATTTTGTTCTTTATTCAACGCGTTAATTTTCTTTTCCTTAAGCGAAATGCAGCACAGCATGCAAACTGGTTTTGTGTTTGTGAAAGTGGATTTTTCTGTGCGTAGAACTGGTCAAGGAACGACTCACAGAAGAGCACATGTCGTTTCTAAACTGTATTCCGAAGTATACAAGCAAAGTCCTCCGTTACACTCTTGTTCAGTCACTGTGTAAATGCATTCACTTGCTCCGAGATCTTGCGATTCTGACCTTTGGAAATGGTGTGCAGCCACTGGAACCTTGCTTTTGATCACTGGTCATCTTTGACATTATTAAGCAACCTTATCCTCGTGGATCTCGCGCTTGTGCTCCGGGTCAGTCTCCTCTGGGAGGAGTGCGGTTTTGAATGGTGGATTTGAAAACAAAACAGCGTTACGCTCTCTGTGACGTATGAAGATTCTTTCTATGAAGAATTCTCACCTCAGTGAATGTTCCTTCCACATAATATAGTGAAACAACGCTGTCAGTCCTTTCTAGTTGTGCTTTTGTGTCTTTTATGCCTTCTTTGTCACTACTCCCAATTCCCATCTTCATAGACGGCAAACAGAAAGAATAGGGTGGCTGCTACAAGCTTTTCCTCTTTTTGTAGTGTTTTCTAAGGGGTGTGAAATTCATATCACTCAAAACAGCCTTCAGAGTGTTAGTGAAATTGTTAAGCTATAAGAACGTTACTAGGCAAAACATGGTGTTACACTTAGCCGCTTGGACCAGTTGGGTGGACCAAGGATAGGTATTAAACTGTTCCTTTCTATTCTAGTACCAGGGAAAAAAGGCTCTGTGTATCTCTGGACAACTGCCTGCCTGCTAGGCTTTCAATGTGATACACACATCGTATTTAAGCAGTTGTATCCTAGGGCATCTGACTAGACTGAGAGCTTCACGTATGCCTGGCATTTCCTGATGCTAAACTCACTGATGAGGGCATAGCGAACATTCACCTGGGCAAGCTTAATAGTCGAGTGTATTGTTTTGCATCATGTTATATGGTAATTGTGTCTTATTTTTTTTCTCTTGTCTAATAGTAATAAAAGGCACGATAATTTTGGTACTGAATACATGACATGGGCTGCATTCTTTTTCCTTTAAGTCCACTTTACTGCCCTACTTTCAGTAAGCCTTCAAAATGTATAAATTATGATTAAACATCCAATTTGTCCTGCATAGTAAGCAGAGTATGTGTTTCACTTTCAGTTTAAAAATAGAAAGATGCCCTATATATGTCTCCTAGTAGATAGATAGATAGATAGAGAGATAGATAGAGAGATAGATAGAGATATATATATATATAGATATATATATATATCTATATATATATATTCGGATCTTTGCAGTAACCTCTGTAACCTGTCATAAGGTAGTCTTATTGTAGTGTTCTCTGTCTCATTGCCAAATTGTTAAAAAAATATAGATTCTATTTCAATTTTCATCAAATACAGAGGAAAGTAATTAACACTTAATCATTAATATTCAGTAATATTCAAAAGTATTTTGGAAAGAAAATCAATTTTGTAAGCATTCATGATGCATGGGTTTTTATTCCCAAATTTATTTCTTGTAGACAAATAGGCATGAAATTAAAAATTTTAAATATTTTAAAAACTGGATAACTATTGTAATATCACCAGATACTACATCAGAAGTACAGTAGATTTGTCCATCTGGTTCTTATCACCTCACTTTTCAACATATTCTCTCATGGTGTCCATTACAGGTGCTTTTAAAAAATGTAATTATTTCACTTCTGTAGAAAGTAATGCCTTCTGTCTTTAATGACATCCAGAACTTTAACAAATCATTTAGAGTTGAAATGTAAATACCAATGAAATTGTAAAATTTTAAATAGAATTCATGTTTCAGGCTGGGTTAGGAAAAAAGCTTATATTACAGCCCTAGACAGATAATATATCACATGTGGTGATGATTGTGTTTTACATTAAAGTCTCGTTTCATTCTAATACTAAAAACAGAAGTAGAGAGAGTTTTTACAATATTTCTTGGGTATCCATGTATGCTTTCAAAGGCAGAGAAATTCAGAGTGGAATGGCTAGAAAACATTGAAGGAGTCAGTGCTGTCTATTAACACATTGCTAATTTCCTAGGAATAATACTTGAAACAGTTTTGGGAGAAATCTGGTATTATTCAGAATTCAAGGAGTTAAGGAATTTGCTCAGACTGCCTAAACAATGACTGGATAGGATCCCCGCGAGAACACACAGGCACCGCACCTATTCTTTTATTCCCTTATTTATCTTTTGCTGCCCTTAATCTTCCTAGTCCTGTTTTCCTACTTTGGGGATGAAAATAAAACTAATAAACATGTGATGATACTTACATTGAAACATTTTAAACTATGTATTCACATCACATTCTATACTACCTTGGGATTAAATGTAAAGCTGAAATATGCAAATATATCCATGGTTATCAGGGAATGAAATGGATTTGCATCACACTCTTAACCTTGATATTTGTGATTTTATTCAGAATATCCTTTTTATAATGCATGGAAAAGCCACTAGGATATAGATTTCTGCACAGAGTAGCAAAATTGATAACATTTTAACATACTTCACAGGACTTTTCCAGTATTATATGGTGGTTTTTTCCTCTCTGTCATTCTAGATAATTATTTTTGCAAATAAGAAATTAATATAAATATAAAATTAATCTATATTATGTAGATGAATTTGAACTCAAGTTTTGCCTTTAAAAATTTTATTAGTACATAGGTGCGATATATAGCAATCACTTCCATTGTGGGGAGTCATTCCACGCTTGCAGTGTATCTCAATCCTTTTTCCCATGCCCTATCTTGTTGCCCCCCTTTTGTGGGCCAATATCAAATTCATTTATACACATCTGGCGTATGTTTATATGTTTAATTGATGTTTCATATACATCAATCAACAACCAGATCAATAAGCCAAAACCGTATAAAACACATAGGACAATTAGGCTGAGTCGAGGTATATTTTGAGATTCATTGTCCATGCTGAAGTAAAAAAAAGTAAATAACCTTTTACTTTTTCTCTATTCACAATTGAATTGCTATAAATCACCACTAGATCACAATGCTGATTATTTAGTTTACTTGAAAACATGATATTAGAAAATATTCTAAATTCTATTTTTTATTTACTATATTGGAAATTAGGCTCTTTTGTGAAAAATCTTGCTTTTGCTCTCGAAGTTAACATGAATTTGTATTACGTGTGCTTAAGGCCATATTAATATTTATGTAAACTTACTTTTGTTATGCAAAAATGCATTCAATTGTAGCACAGCTATTAAATTTTATTGAAATTATAATTGAATTCCTATATGGAAACTCTATAAATTAAAAATACAATCATCATCAGATAAATAGTACATGCAATTTTTCATAAATTCATAACAGATTACAGATTAGGACATGTAAAACTCATGTTTTATAAATAACTCTATTGTTTAAAGTGTGTTATCCATTGAGTTATAGCCAAAGTTAACAGAAATATAATTTGCTGATATCATGGAAACAAGAGTTATCATGTCTGTTATTGTATTTATAATGCTACAATATTATTATTTGGTCACTTTCTCAATATTTGTATTTATTTATGTTTGTTTATTTGAGAGAGTCCTATTTCTCAGCTCTTCTCAGGTCCAATGAATTTCACTCTAAAGTACTTAATCTTAGCGAAAATATAAAAAGCAGTTAAGCTCCACTGTAAACATATTTGGAGCTGAGTTGCGTAAGAACGTTCCTAAACAACTGTTTTTATTAAAAGCTACTTTCAAAGTCAGGCACCTGCCAAGATCAATGTAGAACATTTGCTTAATATAGATTTCATGAGAAAACAGACCATTGCATTATTTCCATTAAAATGAGCCAAGGAAAGTACTGTGTCACTGTTGCGTATGTTTGTGTTAAGCAGCGTCTCCTAACTGTTTATTCAGCATACCTGATGGCTGGCATGTGACAGATAGTTGTGGTAGTGTTTTACAGTGACCACTGAAAAATAGAAAATATGTTATCTTTTAGAGAATATTTTTGTATCTAGTTTTAGGCCCCATTACACAGATCATACTTGTAGTTATTCTCCTGTTTTCAGCCTCCCAAGTGCTGGGATTACAGGTGCGCATCACCATGCCCCGTCTCAATCGCTGTCTCAGTGCGCCCTGGGGATGGGGCTGGCACGACACACCAAGGATCAAATCCTGGTCCCTGCTCTCTGCCTAAGCATTGGCTTTAGTCTGCTGTGCTATCTGGCTAGCCCTTTTGGGAGAAATAATTGATGTACTAAACAGGATATTATATAAATTGCTATTTGCTACCTATATAACAAATGACATTGAAAGAATTATTGATAAAAAAGTAAGATTGGTTTTCAAAATTTGTGGTAAAATAATTCTTTATCTTCAATTCTGATTCCTTCTTTATAATCATGATTGATGAATATTTATTTTAGTACCTGCAATAAATTTAGTATGCTTCATAGGAGTCCCTGCTACTGTCAGTTATTTTAAAAAATGCCTACATTTGATTCAAAGGCAGTCCAGAATATGCTTTTTATATGCTGCCTGCTAAAGATATAATCTACACATTTCTGGGAGGCATGTCTTCAAGAGTTGTAGAATTTGGGAAGGCTTAAAAATGAAGAAAATTGAGAAAAGCCCTTTAGATTTAGCTAGAAGAATAACAGCAGAAACCTGAGAAACTATGTTTTTATTATAGTTATGTGACTCTATATGCAGAATAAAATTAGAGACATCTATTTGGCCATCTTTGCTCACCACTTTTTAAAAAAATAGACAGTGATATGTCTTATTTGCATTGCTGCAATTTGTCCATTATTTGTCAAAGTTTCATTTACACTGTTTCAGTTTCACTGCTTTCCCAAGTTACTAACTTAATGCCCAACATCTGTAGTAGCTTTCTGCACAAATCCCACTGCTTAACTGAAGCATTTTACATGTTTATACTTTTTATTTTGAATTTCAGTAGAGAAATCTAATGAAATGTCACTTAAGAAATGCTCCATGGTGTGATTAGGTGCGTATGAGCGACACTGGGCAGTGTCCTAAAATCAGTCTCAAAGTAAAGAACTAATCAGGAAGTACTTGACAGCTGCAAGACTCCTCCTGTCGGTTACCCAAGCTAATGCGGCAGAAAGAATAATTTGCTCTTAGAGCAAACGCCATTCTTTGCCTCGGTTAGAGACCCACCTTCATTGATTACCCTTGTAGACATTGCTTTTAAAATAATATAATTATTGCATTTAACATTGTGTAATAAGAACTTTTCCAAGATTCCTAAATTATCCTCTCACCTCGTTCCACGAACAGCGACATTTTCTTCGTACACTCAAAACATTGTTTTCCTTCTTACTGGCCAAAAACAATGCACCTACCCAAACTTTAAAGGAGAATATAGTTGCTAATACTGTCTTCATTTCTATCGTTACTCACCATCTTCTACTCCAAATGTGAGGCTGTATTTTTAAAATGGCTTTTGAGTTGTAAAATGTAGTGTTGATGGAAGTACAGTGAAGGACCTGCTTTTTAATTTCTACTTCTACATTTTCATTCCATGAAGTATAGATATAGAATAAAAACCTTTATACGTAATATCAAAATTCAGGCCAACCCACTTGGGTTCACCTTCTGTCCTTCTCTCAGACAAGAACTTTCGTTCTTCCAATAAATATGTTCTACTTTTAAAAAAATACTATCAAAAATGCTCAATGAAATGGTCAGAATATTGGAGGAAACTCATAAAGTCAGTAAGTTTATTTAAATTCACTCATACATTTTAATTGATAGAAAGTATTTTTTAGGACTTCTCTTATTTTCACACATCTACAAAGAGTAGCTATTTTAGAAAAGTATTTGAAAAATAAAATATGTCAAGATTGATAGTTCTTGGTATAGCAATCACATTCTTTATTAGGAATGGAGTAAAATTCTTGGAAAGGGTTTTAGAGCATATGCTGTTGCTGTGTTAGCATATCTGTAAATGACAAGTTTATTTCCATATTTTCATTAATATTGCTTGTAGTCTGGCTTAGATGTTAATTGACAAAACCTTTCAAACTTTTGTGTTTGAAGTAAAAACTGGTAATCATGGGGAAATGCAATGTTCATTATTTCTTTAAAAATTTATGATAGGGCTGGGCAAATAGCTCTGTGGATTAAAGCACTTGCAAGCAGGAGCAGGGGCTGGTGGTTTATTCCCTGGGCCTGCCATGCCAACCCTGCCCCGCTGAGACTGAGATTGAGACCATGGGTGGTGGTACCCACTTGTAATCTCAGCCTTGGGAGGCTGTAAACAGGCAGATCAGTATAAGTCAGACCTAGTAGTGAGACTTTGAAACAACCTGTGGACCCTTCCCTAAAATTAAAAAAAAAA
>NDGN011481738.1:0-13627 GCA_002564285.1 Tympanoctomys barrerae
TTGAACTCAGACCCTTGCACTTGCCAGGGAAGCACTTATTCTACTGAGCCATCTCCCCGGTCCCACTCATATTTTCTGACATAAGAAAGACAATCATTTGTCCACCTACCAATGTCTTTCAGTTGCTCTTGTTATCTTGGCCTTCTAATTCTTTATACTTACATCATTATCATTCAGAGTGTAAATTCCACAGATATTTGAAGTAACTGCCTCTTACCTGTCTGCCCTCACATGTAAGATGTGATCCCAGTATGGGAGCTTATACATTTGCTATGAGAAAGGGAGATAGTTTGTATCTCACTAGCCATCTCCTACGTGTCAGCCCCTGCTCAGCACCTGATGCATGGATAGCTTCAGAAATCTTACTGAAGGAGGATTGCTTCTTGCACATACTGGAGGAGGCAATCCCCTCAGTAATCAATTGTGGAAACTGAGTCATGGAGGAGTTAGGCAACTTGCAGTCCCCCCCCAGGTTGGGGCATCTTTCTCTGAGGTAGGTGCATGTTTTTTCCAGGCCACATTTGGAGATAAAACAAATACACATACACACATAAATACTACACAATATGTCATGAAATGAGTGTTACATGAGGTTTATTGGCAATGATTCTTTCAGAAGCACAAGATAAGGAAAAAAATTCTCATAACCAGAGTGTTCAAGGATAATTCTGAAGGTAGCAATTGACAGGGACCCTGAGAGAGAGATCAGACTTGTGTAAAAATGCAGCTGAGCAAATGGCCCTCTGTCACTTAGTAGACCATAGGTATTTGCTGCTTTGCTTGTTTATTCCAAATATATATATATATATATATATATATATATATATATATATATATTCTAGAATAGTATCTGGTGGATGATAGAGTCCGAATGCCCTTGCAGTCCACAACCTCTGTTAGTCAAATTAAACTAAGTCACTAGTAGAGCCAAGTTCGTGCCATTCTCTGTTGTATGTGCAAGTCTAGGTTTCTTGTAAATTAACTCAGTGACCACTGTCTCCCTTTTTGCTTCAGCCCTTTACAAGTTTTGATGAGCTTTCTGATATATTAAGAACTCTTTCTTTTTCTGATTGCTGAATGCACTGTTAGGAAAAAAAAAGGAAGATTCAGGGAAATAGAAAATTGGCATTGCATCTGTGAGAGAGGACTTAGCTAAGACCCACGAGATAGTAGGCTTCTGTATGGCCACTTCCTTACATAGCTCTGCTGAGGGACAATTTCCTCCTTCCTCATTTCTTTCTCTCTATCCTGAACATAATCACTCTGTTCTCATTACTAGTTATTTAGCAAAAACAGTATTGAGTACTTCTGACAATTTTTATCTGAGTTGATATTAGTTCATGAAACACCTTTATGGAAAAGGCCATTTTAATAAAATGACTTGCACCCAGAAGAGGCCCAGCCCGCGGTCCTCCCTGTGGGGCACTGGGCTGCTCACTCCCTGTGACCCTCTGCATTCATTCAGCAGCTGCCCAGCCTTTGCTTGTACAGCCGCCCTGTCTTCATGGCTACCACCTGGGACCAGCAGAGCACCTTAACCTCCACCCGTTCTCTTACAGAAAATGCTTTCCAGTGGTGGTGAACCTATGGCACATGTGCTACAGCCAACTGGTTGTCATTATGGAAAACTCTGAAAGCTTCCCCATCACTGTCAGGCTACCACTTCATGGAAAAACACATTGGGGATTTTCTTTCCCTCCAAGTGCCTGTGTGCTGGAGGCTTCTCTCCCTCTCCTTGCCCTTACTCTGAGAATACAAGCAAAGCTGCTAAACTTAGGGGACAGGTTTCTTTAGCTAGAGGTTTTAAATAATTTTATGATGTGCTGGCTACATGTGTTTAAATGGCTCATTTTATTTATTTGGCTAAGAGGAAAAGAAAATCTGATTAGTGACTTGGAGGAAGTGAATTAATCTGCTGGCAAACAAGGGCTGGGTTGTTGGATTCCCACAACATATCTCACCACTATTTAGATCTTGTCTGAAGAATCTGGATGAATGTCCCCTACTGCTTGAGTTAAAAACTTGATGCACAATAAGGAATCTTGCAGACATTCCTGACAAAATCTACAAGATCCTGTTGCTAGAAGGAGCCATTTAGAGGTACAACTATGTGCCACATTCCCAACCTATTCACCAAAAACTCTATAAAATATCAGGTTTTCAAAGTACACATTTGGGCTGGGTGTTTAGGAGTGGTCAGGAGCACAGAGCTCTCGCCAGCCTCCCTGTGTGTCGTCTGCGCCTAGGGACTGTGCAGGGGTTAATGATAAAGTCATGAACTCAGCATTCATGTTTGGCACTAGACTGTGCCCTCTCACAGTGGGTTTTCTAATTAACAAGGGAATCGTGTCTTCCTCTTTCATACCAGGAAATCTGCTGCAAATTTCATCTTAATCAACTTTCACTCACTTGGTGTATGTCCAAGGAGTATTGGGGCTTCAGTAATTGCTCAATTGTTAAGGAATTGTTAAGTAGGTTTTGTGTTGAAGTGAAGTTTCCTGAAATACATTTGCATCATCAGAATCTTCGTTTCTGTTCCTGGGTAATTCTGTCATCTCTTAAGTTTCTGAGTGGCTTTTTCACCCAGTGCTATTTTTAAACAGTACAGAGGAACAAATTCATAAAAGAAATCTCAAATTGTGCAAGCCTGATATTATGTGTATAATGACTGGAGTCCACAATGAACCGACTTTCGAATTTTACTGAGCGGTAAATGAATGGATTGGAAACCATTGCTTTCGGAAATGGTCTCCTTCTGTTCTTGTATTTAAATTTTATAAAAGAAAGAAAGTTATTTTGCAGGTATAGTCCTTTTGCCTAGAGGTTGATTTTAATTTATTTGAAATAGTGGTTTCTTTTCCCTCGTTCTATTAAGCATTCAAGTTTAGATTATTGAAAACAAATTGTAGGAAATATTTAGATCCATGATGATTTATAATATATATGTATATATATTACATATATATTATATATATTCAACTTATAGTAAGCTAGCAAGTATTGTCTTTCTCAGGCATGAAGAAATATTGTATAGAGTTAAATGAGAATGTCAGTGCTTCATGAATTTCATGAAGTCTTGGGAAAAAAGATATCTGAGGATGCCCTCGCTTTGCCCACCTCCCCATTTCTTCTGCTCTCCTTACCCCCTTGCTACCTGCTCCCCTCCTCTCCATTCTCCTCCTGTCCCCTTTTCTCCACTCTTTTTAATGTATTTAATACAGGGTCTACAGGGTCTCACTACACACATCTGACTTGTAGTGATCCTCCTGTTTTCAGCTCCCAAGTACTGGGATTACAGGCGTTCACCACCATGCCCAGTCTCAATGGCTGCCTCAGTGTGTCCCAGCGGTGAGGCAGGCACAGCACACTGGTGGTGGAACCACAGTCCTTGCTTCTGCCTAAGTAGGTGCTTTAATCTGCTGAGCTATCTGGCTGGCCCTTCCATGTTTTTTTTGAATATAAGAAACTAGATAAAGTATGGAGATAAGAGAGTCTCCATATAAGATTCTGGTTTAGCTAAAAGGGTAATAGACATACATGGGTGACACAAATCACACACACACACACACACACACACACACGCACACAATTTAATCCTACTCTCACAGCAGCTAGAGACAACATCTTCTCCATTGTCCTTTGGTTGTCTCTGGCTGTTTCATAAAACAACAGTAGATTCCCTTTACTTTTCCTTCTGGACATATTTGGATTGAAGTGATATTCCATATACCTTTGAGAGCAGAAATTTACATTTATCAATTTTTATGACTTCTCATGAGAAAAATGAGAAAGTTTTCAATCTTGTGTACATAGAATTATCATGCAGTCTCCATTTAAATGGCCAGAGCAGAAAGACCTTGCAGTTGAACAAAGTGCTTTTAGAACTTAGCTCCTTGCTCTTAGGAGCTGTGACACTTTCACCTGTCTCATCTATATAATGGCTCTAATATTTGGATGGACTTCCTGGCCTATAGAAACTGGGAAAAAATAAAGTATTGATGTTTCTCCCACATATGCATGCAGTTTTTATGGTGGGTATATACTACTAAAATTCTCAGATTTTAGCCGAGTCAAAATTTCTCAAGTGTTATAATGAAACATGCTAGAAAATCAAGAAAAAAAATGATTTGAAACTCTCAGAAAAAATAAAAATTGGAGAGTGCTTTTTTTTTTTTTTCCATTGGTCTTAGATTAGCTGGCATACTGTTGGCTTACTGGGTAGGTTACTGTCCTCTTTGTACCTTTCAACCTTCTGGTAAATAGTAAATAGAATGGGACTCCACTCATTTCTGCAGTTATTACAGCTACTGGTTTTACTATCTAAGGGTGGTTTTGCCACCTTTTTGTTGTTTTAATCAACTAGACAAATGATTTAGGATGACTTGCTCAACTCTTATTTCCTTTCATTTTTCCTTGTTCATAAAATCTATAACTCAGCTGGACACCTAAAAAACAAGATACCTAATTACTCTTCCAGTTACTATGGCTGCATAACAAATTATTCCCAAAATCCACTGGCATTAAACGATTACGTAGTAGGCCCATTGATTTCGTGGGTCAGGAATTCAGGCAGGGCACAGTGGGAACTGCTTGTCTTCTGAGCCCCAGTGTCTGCAGCCTCAGCTGGAAGACTGCAGGCCGGGGGCTGGAGTCAGGTGAAGTTTACTCCCTGACATTTTGGCAGCTGATGCTGACGTGGGAGAGACCTAGCTAGTGCTGGTGACCAGAAGGCCTACATGTGACCTCTCCACATGGGCTTGGCCTCTGCATTACATGGTGAGACAGTGGTGGTAGAAGCTCCCTGCTTTAGACTTAAACACAAAACGTTACTTCTAGCCACTGAATTGGCTGGCACTGAGTAGTCAGAAGCTTCTCCACATTCTAAGGAATAGGAGACGGACTCCATGTCTTCACCGGAAGTGAGGTGATTCTGAAAGATGCATAAGACTAATAATTACCATAGTGATTTCTCGGAAGTATGATCTACTACAATTACCTTCCCAACAACATTGATAAACTGTGAAATATATTCTTCTAAGTAAGTATTCAAAGCAAAAGATAAATCCTATTAAGTCCATACCTTATTTCCCTTTATTATGGAGACCCATTTCTCTAGAAAGAAAGGAAATACTTGTAAGCAGAGATTTATCTGCTCTGACTTAAACAAGGGGTTGCGTATTCTGAATTGAGGTCCCCCAAGTAAATACAAATACCAAAACCACACTGCAGAAATCAAGTTGAAATATTTTTAGTTGAATTTATCCTCTGGATTATCCAGGATCTCTGCAGCACTCTTAGGGAGTGGATGTTCCAGTTGCTCATTTCTCTCCTTCTGATTCTCCAGAATTAAAGACAGCAGCACTAAGTGACAATATTTTCAAAGAAAAGAACTGTAGTGACCACATCCCACCTCTACTCAGACTTACAACTGTCTACTGACTCTTAGCTGGACTGGAAAACATCTGGTTTTCCTGCAATGCTACTCTGGTTCCTCCAATATCTAGTCTTAGTGAGAGGAGAGAGATAGTTATAAATGATCGTAGCATAAGGTGAAGTTTGCTAGCTACCACTAGCAAATTATTGCCAAATTCAGTGGCATAAAACAGATTATGTTTGGGAATGTGAAGAGCCTCCTCTTAACAATTAGTGGAGAGACTCATGGAAGGGGTAGCACTTGAATCAGATCTTCCTGAACTAAGAAGGTTTTCATGTATGGAGATGAGTACAAAGAAGAGTTCAAATGTTGGGGGAGTGTAGCCAGCCAGAAGAGAGTGAGTCGCTGGGGAATGGTGCACCACACCCATTTCAGGAATCCACATGGGAGGATTAGGAGGTTAGAATGCTGCACATTTTGGCTCAGTCCTTATCAGAGGAGACTACTTATGGCAGCTGATGGGAACAACTGAAGGTGGTGGAGTTGGAGAGTAGGCTGGACAGCATGGGGAAATGGAAAGAGGAGTTCAGCAGGTCTACTCTGGTTGAGCTGGAAGGATTTGGATGGGAAGGGTTTGTTAGGACCCCAGGAGATGCTAGGAAGTTTGCAGTAATCTAGAAGCTAGTGATGAAGGCAAGATGGGGTGGGTGACAGGAGCTGTACAGAGTGACAGAGTGAAATGTGTTGACATTTCTATAAAAAGATAACTGCATGTCTGGAGCAAAGAGACGAGCCATTTGCTGTTATATCTATGCTTCCCACCAACTGACCATTTGCTTAATTAAAGTATACTTGGCTCTTCCCTTGAATTTTTTTTTTTTTTTAGTTTGTTAAGTCATACTTCCCAGGATCCCTCACGAGCACCTGCATCTAATGTGGAAATGCATTGTCACAGCCCCTGTTCGGACTGTTCTGCATTTGGAAGCTCATTTTCTATTCTATTTATTTTGATTAAATGGTTTACCATTAAACTTTTTGTAAATCAAAACCCCTGAATTCAAAATCAGAAAATAATACAAGCTGCCCTGAAAGTGCTGACTTGCTGGTCAATGTCGTTGGCAGCAGAAGGCATGCTAGGATAAAACCGTGCATAAAGTGAGGAATTTAGGAGAAGAGGTTTATCCAGGTTTCCCCCCTGTAATGGTTTTGATATAACATTTTTTTAAAGGAATGTTGTGCCTGGCTCTTTCTGTTACCATTTCCTTGCTCCTGTGCCCCTCCAGGTAGGTCTGTGCACATGGAGAGGTTAATATCAATATTGCCTTTTTACAGCTAAATTATCTGGCTCTAGAACCATTCACAGATTCTATTAAAGACCCCTATGGAGGATTGCTTCTTCAAATAGGCATTTTAATTCACCTGGGCACAATAAGGTGTTACCTTCCTTTCATTAATAAAATGGAAACTCATAAAGAAAACCAGATTATCTTGAATTTATGATCAAGTAATTTTGTTTCTCTTAGCCTGGATAATAATTGGGAAACATCATTTTCTCCTTCTTTCCTTTTCCCTTCATATACTCCGACATTCTTAATTTCTCATGTTTATTTATCTTTTTTATTTTAATTTGACAGGAAAAGCTATCTAGGACCCCAGGAGGCAAACGCTGTGACTCAAGAATTGGTCCTTTCCATCTTCAATTTAATGAAATAATAAGCCAGTAATTGATTTATATTTATATTTACATTTGCCTTACAAACTCTGGGAATTTTGTCACCTTTATTGTAATTCTGTTAGTCACTAAATTACTTCCAATGAACTCTATTTTCTCCTTACCTACCCAGTGACTGCAGTCTTTTATTTTAGTCTAAGGGCTTTGTTCTTTTCTCTAATTTTACATGCCATTTTTAACTTCAAATTTTATTCTTTATTGCAATTTATTACTGATTTTTTTCTGTTTATTAACAGATAATTTGCTTAAAACAATCTGCTTTAGGCCTTTCTATGTTTTTACAAATTCACAACTCAGATGTTCAGAAGGGAACATGCTGCTGTTGTCATGAACAGCTCAGGCCACATTTCACAGCGAGGAAGCTCGAAGCTAGGCTTCTAGGCATTTCCGTTGACTTCAGCAAATCTTTTTACCCAAATCATATTCCTGGGCCCTCCTGCATTTACTTGTCTTACCATGTATTTATTAAGAAGCATATAATTTCTGTTAACAGCCCAAAGAAGATTAGATGCTACTTCTCAGAGGAAACACTGAGGCAAGCAGAATCTGTTAGTTGTAGGCAAATGATATCAGAAACAAATGCTAATGTAATCTTATAGTGTAGGAGGGTACACAGCACTGACAAATGGGCTTTAACACTGGTCAGTGTAGTCTCTGGAATATCCACCATGTGCCAGGCACTCTAGTGTTCTTCCGTACATTATTTAGCTCAGTTCAACAAGTTAGGTGCCACCGTTATCTAGATCAGCAGTTCAGGCTGAGGTGCACATTGTCTCCCCCCACAGCTAGGAAGTGGCACCATCAGAATCATCCTGCTGCTTGCAGTTTCGCATGCTGCCTGGGTGCCAGCGGGATCTCCAGGATCTAAGCTTCCAAATTCTCTGCCTTCTACTTATGGAAGAAGAGAAAAGAAAGAGAAGAAGGGAGAAGGAAAGGAAGGAACAGAAAAGTGTGATGTGTCTTGAAAAATTACACTTAAAATTAAAAAAAATGTTTTGGGGTATTAGGAAATGACCACTGATGCTATTTCAAAAGATATTTATATGGAAGCCTGAATTCACAGTGATGCGAGATGAATTATTTTTAACATAATCCTGACATTCCAGTTTCAGGACAGTTGACACAGATTGAGTATTCCTTTAAAAAAAAAAAAGGAGAAAAGGTATTATGAGATATCAGCATTCATGCATCCGCTCATTCATTTCATCTAACAAACGTTGAATGTGTTATGTGCACAGAGACATCTTGGATATTGGAAAGTTCTATGAGACCCTGAAAACAAAACCCCCAAAGCTTTAAAAATTTAATTTTGGTGTTATTTTTGGGTAACTACACAATGCAGTACTACCTCCCTCCTCCCACGCCACCCTACAGGTTATCAGCAGTTAGTATTTTCTAAATCTTAATGTGATTTTGTCTGTTCCTGGTTCCAAACCTTTCACAACTGTGTTGCCTGTTACTACCTGGTGGGTATTCCAGTGCTGCCTTGCTGCCTCTTCTGGGGGTGTCGCCTGCTCCCCAGCAGCGCTCAGCCTTCTTGTCTCGCTTGCCTTTCCCCCCACGTGTGCACGGCAGGCCCTCTCTCATTGCCATGTCTGCAGCTGCTGCCTCCTGGCTGCACCCTGTCCTCTCTTATGCGCAGGCAGGTCTCTTCATTCTTGAGGATCCACTCAAATGGCATTCTTCTCCTACCACTTTTTCTGACAACTTGCTCCTCCCTATCATGAAAGGAAAACGTTCATCTTCCCCTAGCACTTCATGTTAGAACATTTTATATTATCATAATGTAATTTAAAATTATTAGTTGTCTCTGAATGGTTTACAAAATCCTTTTAGAACATGACTATCTTATTCATTTTCATATCCTTGGTCCCTGGAAGCTGACATATACATGGCCATCTCTAAAGGCTGGGTGAGAAGCATAGATCAAAAGGTAGTGAGAGCGTAGGTAATTGCTATGGTCAAAGGGACAATTTTTCAGGAGAACAGCAGAGCTTTGCAGAACAGATCTGTGGGTGCCAGAGAGTAGGAGTTGCACAGACAGCTAGATGTAAGGCACAGGCCGAGTGTGGGAAGCCTCACAGCGGGGAGGGGAGGACTGGGTGTAGAAAGGCTACAGAGCATGGAGCTGGCTTTCTCTAGAGTTTAGCATGGGAATGGGACAAGAGAGGAGGCTGGAAACACATGATAGTAGCCTGACAGGGGAGGGTGGGCATGAGGGTGTGGAGAAGTCTGGGGAGCCACTGCATACATGGCTGTTGGATGAGACTGCACTTGGGTTATGGAGGAGACACTGGATCAGTTTAGTGTGCAGACAAAGCCACGTTAGATGGTGATGCAGGGAGCCCAGGTCTTGCTGGGACTCTGGGGGATGTACCAGAAATGCCTGGTTCAGTTTGCTCTTCAGGGTGCTACTACACATGTTTCTGATACCATCTGTCTGCTTGGATCTCTTAAAATCCGCTTTTATTCCCTACACATGTTCTTGTACTTTCAGCTCTGACTATCTTAGTCTCTACTATTCTGGGAACTTTTTAAGAAAAATCCCACCCCAGGAACTTTGCCCCTGTGCTCCCTCTGCCTGAACAGACTTCCTCCAGCCTCTGCAGAGTCTTTCTCCACTGTTCCATCTCAAATAGCATCCCTCTGAGTTTCCTTCACATGTTTAATCCTGCTTTAGCTCCTCCTTCCTGCCATATTACATTGCTTGTGTCTATTTTTGTTGTACGATTCCCTTATTGGGAATATAAACTCCACGAGATTAAGCATTTTATTTTGTTTTCTTTTGCATTCTAGCACCTAGGGCCGGGGAGAGATGGCTCAGTGGATTAAGCACTTCCCTGGCGAGCGCAAGGGCCTGAGTTCAATCCCTGGTTCCACCAAAAAAAAAAAAAAAAAGAATCTTGTATTCTAGCACCTAAAACTATGTTTGGCGTACACATATGCATATTGCTATTTCTTTAGTGAGCGAGTGCACAGCACCCTCTGGTGCCTCCCTGGACTGTTCTAGCACCCCGAGGGCAGCCTCTCGCCAGTACGGGCCTGCTTTCTCACGGCAGGGCATAGACAACCAAAGCAGCCTTTGCCAAGTATGATGGCATATTGGGGGAGATTTGGAGATGTCTTTTTAGAACACTGTGATAAAAAGATTATATATTATTGGGAGTAAAAAAGTCAAATATCAGCAAAGACATTAAGTATTGGATTTTCATAAAAGTTCTAGTACAAAAATTTGTAGCAAAATGTTATTGCTATCATTGCATTCTGGCCAAGCTGTGACCTCTTTGCCAATACCAGCAGGTGTTGGCTGGCTGCTCTAGTGTCTCTGGGTTCCATCCGGGTCCCGCCTCAGATCTCAGGACAGAACTTGTTGACGGCACATGGGCCCTCCTGCATCCCACAGCCTCACTGTCTGCTCAGGTGAACTGGCCAGTCCCATTGAACTACTTTGCAGGACAGTGCCCCATGGTGGGATAAGGACACAGAATAGGAATTGTCCTTGTGCACCAGCATGAGAAAATAGTAAGTAAGAAGTGTTTGTGAAAGTTTGGGGTGTTGGAGGCCTCCTTGCTTAACTGCAGCTGAGCAGCACCATCTGCTTGGGAACAGCCAATTTGTTGTTTGTTTTACACTGAGTTTATTAAAGTTACCCAAGGGAGAGAAGGAAAAGGCTTATTTGGAAGCTTGCTTCCTTGAAAACTTGCATAATTTAGTGGAAAGAATACTAGACAAGTCTTCTGAAGATCCAGGTTCTAATCTTACCCATGACCTTAGCTGTCTGATATTGTATTGTGCATTCCTTGAGCTTTGGTGACTTCAAATGCAGAATGGAAATAATATCTTTCCTGTCTGTCCAGAGCTGTTGCGAAAATTGCATAAAATCATATAATGGCAAGCTGCAGGTGAGTATTGTTAATATTAGCTTTGCTTTATTGAAGTGCTTCCACATCAGATTTTCAGAGCTACAGAATTCTGCTAAGTAAGAATCAGGTTTTCCATCATAGACTATCCCACTGGGGTTGTCTCGAGGGTTATGCTTGTCTGTGTGAACACATATGGAGCAACGGGCCCTAGAAGCATTGGACCAGGCCTCCTTATTGGAAGCTTCTGAAGTGTTAAAACTATTAAAATAGAGTCACAAGATACAGCTTCCTATCTGACTTGTTCAGTTATGTATTCCTAAAATGAACTCATTGACATTGAGAATATAACTCAAATTCTTTGTGTGTTCTTTTGGTCCAAACTCTGGGCATGAATGAAAATTAACTCAGTTTCTCAAAAGCTTTATTTTTTCTGAATGTGAAATAATCTCAGATTTAATTCCCCATTAAAGGTAAGATAATTCAGTTAAAACTCATTAGATGATTTTGTTGTAATTCTCCATATCTTTATTTTTTAATATTAAGGATCATCAATGATGTTAAAGCCTACTGCCTCTTTTAAACACTGTATTGCTGATCAGTTTTCATCATTTTGATAGCCACATTGTTGGCTAGTTGTTTACTCTGGCCTTCCCTTGTTTCAATAACTCAATGTCTCTGTGTCAGGGATATTTTTTGTCCTTTTTTTCTCAGTAGAAACTTTCTTAATCTATTACACAAGCATTGCAAAATGTGTTTTATAAAGTATCTTAAATTACTCACATTTTTCTTTAAGCACAAATATTTTCAATTTGGTGTTTTCAGTCTCAGGTGAAGAGTGTAAGAGAGACTGTAGAAAACATTACTTTTGGAGAAAGCTTCTATTTTGGAACCACAGATTGAAAATCAGATTTTTCCTAGGATTTTGTGGCATATGGAAATTGACATCTCCTGAAACTTGGAGACATTAAAATAGAAAGTGAGGCCAGATTTATTTTCACTGTTAGTAATCTGGCTCTATTACCTTGAATAAGCAACTTTTATTTTCTTATGTTAAGAGTTAAAAATCATAGAAAATATGAAAATTTTAGAAATATATAAATAAAACAAAATTTAAAAAGTAACTCCACCAAGATATAATAACTACAGTTGATGTTTTAATATATTTCCATCTGGTATTTTTTTAGCTGCATCTCAGCACTATGTTTCTAATAATCAAGGCCTGATTAGGTCATATTCAACAAAATTTTAGCTTTTTCCTCTACCATTACATTATGAGAATTTGCCAAATGGATAAACCAAAAATCCATTAAATATTCAATAATACATTAGGTGTTTATATAATAGTCTTTATATGAACAAGCTTTAATTAATTTTACTATTCTTTCATAAGATGGGACAGTTTTACTATTGATAACCCTTAAGTGAACATTCTCACATACAATTTTTTAAAAATTTCTAATTCTTTCCTTGGAGCCATCAAAAATATTTTATTTTTCTTATCACTTTGGATCCTTTTCTATATCTAAGATATTAACTTTTATCAAGGCAATTTTTCACTCATTAGTTACACTATTAGAAATATTAATTTCTCTTAGTTAGAAACACTAATTAGAACGTTTTTCAGCTATCTTTATTTAGTAAATATTTATGGAGCTTCTCCTTTGGGCTAGAAGTGGTAGGCAAGATAGATATATTCTTTCTTTTCAGCATACACATAGATAAGTCTAGGAGAAGGCCTTTTGTTTCTTTTTAAACTAAACTCTAAAATAATTTTGTGAAGAAAAAATAAAGATATTATAATAGCTCTACATCTTTCAAATAGGGAAGAGCTAATATTCTTAGAAAATATAGTCTTCTATGTCTGAAACACAATGGCCTGGTTCTATATTATTTTATGACAGTGGGGATATGTAGTAGTCTTCATATGCCCCTGCATACTCCCTTAATGACAGTTCTCCCTGGATACTTTCTGTTTCTCTTTCATGTTGAGAAACACCTTCCCCCTATTCTGTTATTATCAATCTAGAAGATTTTGTTCATTTTATTTTATTGTATAGATAGATCATATTTGGCCATTTCCTAGATCTGTTTTTGGTTCTCTTAGTGACAAATACTGCTTAAAAGCTGAGAGACACTACCAGCTCTGAGGTTGGGCAGCTTATGCAAATCCTGGTCCTTGCATCTCACCTAGTGTGAGAAGAACACAGCTAAGCCATGTGGTTACTAAGGTTTAATGAGATAGCTGGCGAAGACCTTAGCATGATTCCTGGCACATGATAGCATGTTAGTAAGCGTTCAATAAGTGGCAGACTGTGAGTGGCTTTCCTTAAATTATTTAGATCACTTAATGCTTTAATTCAATTTAGCCTAATGCCTTCCACTGAAATTAATACTTTTCCTTTGTAAACTTAGATAGCAATTTCTTTCTTTTTTTTTCAGTTTAGATTTAACTTTTAGCTGTTTAATTAAGGTTGAGAGCGAACCCTTAAAAGAAGCTGGAGTCATGTTGTTTTCCCATGACTTGTTCACATTCATACTGATTTTAGATAGCATTTCCTTGAAAGAATAAGTTTTATTGTTGATATTATTAGTTATTGTTATAACTACATAGCAGAATTTTACCTATCATATGATTTTCTTTTTCCAACTTTTTTTTTT
>NDGN011481741.1:0-11877 GCA_002564285.1 Tympanoctomys barrerae
CCATTTGTGGTAACACATCAATAGGAAAAAAGAAAAGAAAAAAAAGAAGAAGAAGAAGGCAAAGCTTGTTTTTTGAAAAGCAGCTTTTCTTCATTCACATAATCTGCACTGCCCCCGGCTATGATCACTATCATCTTGGATGTGGTTTGCACACATTGTCTATGTAACACACTGTCTTCTAGAAGCATTGGAAAAGACTAAATGAAAGCAGCATGGGAACCCTGGAAGAGATGCCTCACTGTGGAACACAATGTCACGAGCACCAGCTCGGTGCACTTCCTTCTGCTGATCCAAAATGGGGCCAAGCAGGACCACACAGAAATACCTTCCAGACTCACTGGGCTGCTCCCAGGGGTAGCACACCTTGCTGCACCCAGCACACCTTGGCAGACATCCACGTCACATCTCAAGAAAATTCAACCCAGGCCACGTTTGAATGGATGCACTCACAGTCAGAGAAAATATTTTCCAACATTACTGTTGATCTCTTGGTTTGCTGTAGAGAGAACAGGATTCACTACTGTTCATTTGATGGTTAAATATTCCTTGTAGGCTGCTCATAATACAATTCCCTTGTTCTCCTCCATTCTTTATATGTGGGAAGTGGAAGGGAGGAAGGGAGAATCATTTTATTAATAGCTTTCTTTTTCTCATTTTGCCTTTCTGTATCTCTCAAATAAATACACATGCTATGCTCAAATACATTTAAAGGAAGCTAGATATGGGAAAAGTTTCCTCAAAACTCTTGCAGAAAATATCGTGGAAGTCAAGAGTGGGTTATCTTATTAGAATCTAAAACTTGAATGCTCTTCCTGTCAGAATACTCTGACATAACCTTCTTTTATTATAGTGCATTAATTCACTGAGATGCATCCATGTTGATAAACATGAAAAACTCTGCTCTCCTATTTATTCTCATTCCCAGGAAGTCTCTACCTCCACACCCTGCATTTTTTGATAGTTTCAGCTAAATAATTCTTCTGTCCACTCTCAGTGGAGGTGAGATCCACCAGAGACATAAATATAAACCAAATCCGCATCTCTCTTCTCCCTCCCTGTGCCACTATTTTACTGGCATGCGAAAGCTCACTGACTTAAATTTCTTTCCAATTTAGGACACTCTTTCCTGAAAGTGAAGACTGAAGTTACCCTTCTCTTCAATGTGAACACAACTTGCTGTGTGTGTGTGTTGTGTGTGTGTGTGTTTGTGTACTGTGACTAACTCCTATTACATTGTTAGAATTTAAAAAACAATTTTATTTATAAGGACACAAAATGCAAAGCTATTTCCTTAATTCTTTGAAGGCTGTCTTCTTATTAAAAAATGAGAGCTACTATAGCTTGAGAAGGATTTCTCTCCTTTGAAACTCACATTGAAATTTGACGTTGTGGTAGTGTTGGGGGATGAGGGAGAGAGCAGTATTAAAATTAATATAGTCAAAGCTTTTCTGCGAGACTCTGTTGGTTGCTGCAGGACAGATACACTTTAGGAGATCCTGCTGCCCTGTTCTCTCTCTTCTGCATGAGCCCCTTGCCTTTTCACCTCTCTCCCATTTTTAGGGCACATCACATGACCCTAGCCAGATGCAGGTACTTGATGTTCAGTTTTCAACTTCCAGAACTGTGAGATAAATAAGGAAATAGCCTTCCTTTGTAAGTTATCCAGTCTCAGGAATTCTGATATAGCAACAGAAAATAGACTAACCCAAAGACATAAACAGTGATACACTTGTACAGGCACCTCATTCAATCCTGCCCACACCTTAGTGCTGTACACTATTTTTCAAGGTAATGCCAGATGCTAAAACTAGAAAAAAATATGGATGTCATCCAATGGAAATTTATGTTCAAGTCCAATCTGTGTAGTGAGACTTTTGCCTCTCCTATGTCATTCAAGTTGTGAACTTTCTATCTCTTAGTAGGATGCATGGTTTCCCCACTGTCCAAACTATGTCATTTGAAGTGGTGGGCAGCTTTCCCCTCGAGTACATTAAGGATTCGAGTGCCCTCACCTTGTGCTTTATATATCTTCAGGTCAAGATGAGGAGAAAAGAAAGAGCATTAGAAGATATTTGAAGGATCATCCACAAAGTAGTGAAGACTGTAGCCATTGCCTTAAATGTGATCGCATGGCCTTGACAAGAATGAGGACTTCTGTAATACTCCAGCTACGAGCTTAAGGAGAAGCCAAGATGAGTTAGAAAGCTGGCTAGCTGCACTGTCAGCCATAATTTATGTTCAGCAAAGTTCCTTTAGCCATGCTTGTCAAACTGATATGGTTGCCAGAAGTCCTCATTTTTCCTTTATCTGAGAATGTCCATTACCTTTCATTCTTCAAGGGGATTTTTCACTATGCATAGAATTTACAGTTGACAGGTCTTTTTGTTTTAACATTTGAAAATATGCTACTACTTTCTGGCCTCCATGAGATCAGATAAGAAACCTTCCATTTGAATTTTTGTATTTAGCTATAAGTAATGAGTTGTCACTTTGTACCTTTCTTGCCTTTATTTTTGATAATTCTAATCTTTCTTCCTTCTTTTCTTATTTTTCTTCCTATTTTCCTTCCTTCTTTCCTTGCTTCCTTCCTTTCTTTGGTACAGGGTCTCACCATACAGCTCAAACTTATTGTAATCACACACCTGAGGTTCTGGGGGCAGCGTGGCATGTGGTACCGGTGATCTAACCCAGGTCCTTGCGTTTGCCAGGCAGGCACCTAGATCACCAAGTTATCTCTCTAGCACCTTGTGGGTGGTTTTAGAGTTTTGATAATGAACATGTTATGGGTTCTCTTAGCATGAAATTTATTGAGCTCCACTCAACCTTTAGAGTCTGTGTTTTCATCATTTGCCAAATGTAGGGAGTTTTCAAACATCATTTCTTCAAATCCCTTCTATTAATTTCTCTCTGACCTTTCATCTCAGCTCTGATAATACAAATATTAGCTCCTTTGCTTTTTCCTATAAATGCTTGAGGCTTATTCATTGTTCTCCAGAGAAGTGTCCTTCTCTTATTCTGTTTGGTCCAATTCTGTTGACCTGGGCTCAGTTCACTGATTTTATTCTCTGTCATTCCCACTCTATGGTGGAGCTTGTCTAATAAGATTTTATTCGAATTACTTATTCCCAGTTATAAAATTGTCAGTTTTTTAAAAATAAACTTGTATTTCTTCCCTAAGAACTTCTAATTCATTTGTTTTAAGAAGATTGACACTTTCCTATTAAAATATTTTTATAAGGGCCAGCCAGATAGCTCAACAGATTAAAATACCTACTTAGGCAGACGGAGGGGCAGAGATTTGATCTCTGGTGTGCCTGCTGGCCCTGCCCCCGAGGCATGTTGAGACAGCCATTGAGACTGGGCGTGGTGGTGCACACCTGTATTCCCAGCACTTGCACGGCTGAAAACAGGAGAATCACTACAAGACTGATCTGTGTAGTAAGACTTTTGCCTCTTCTATATCATTCAAGTTGTGAACTTCCTGTTCTTAGTAGGATGAATGGTTCCCCACTGTATTTTGCACATTTTAAATATTACATTAATAGACTAAGGATCCTATTGAGACATTTTTAAAGTAAGCAGCTCACCTAATGCAAAGCAATCTGAAGAGTGGTTAAGTGGTTTGGGAAGGGATAGGTACTAAAACCTTGCATCTCACACAATTTCTCAAGTGAGCTTTACACTGTTGAGTAGGGGCAGCTCTTTCAGAACCAGTAAGGAATGAGTCTGAAGAATATTGAAAAAATCACAGATCTCTAAGTTGGGAATTCTTTGTTTCCTGTGGACCTTACCAAATCATAAACATCTCGTTGTTGGGCTCTGGAGAATCCACAGTAGTACACCCAGAGATATAAATAATAACAAAGCTCATTGATTGTCTCCTATGCTCAGTGATACAAGTTTAGATGTCTATTGAAAATTCAAGCTTGTTCCGTGAGTTAAGTATTTCTATTTCTATTTTTAAATGGTAGAAACAGAGTTATAAAGAGATTTGGTAACTTTCTGGTAAGGCATTTACATTTGATTTGAATTAAAATCTGCTGATTTCAAAAGCTTTTAATATTTACCACACAGAAGCTTCATTGGATTTCATAACTCCTTGTAAGAGTTGTGTCATCCTTTTCAATCAATGTTTAATGTCTAAGTCATGAACACTTGGTATGTCATCTCCCAAGCTCTGTGTCATGTGAAAGAGATACACAGATGGAGTACATAGGAGAACTGGATGTAGAAATTTGTCCTTTTATCTTTTTAATATTTTTATGATTGCAAATCGGAGTCATGGGACACACAAGGGAGTTCTTTACTATGGGTAAAAGAAAGAAAACAAAGATGCTTGTTGTAGTATAGTCTTATGCAATCATTTATGGGCCCATTATTTGGTGGTGCTCAGCATTGCCAAATAAAGAATACATAAATGAAAGTTTATTCTCCATCCTTTCCTTTTTGTGTAATCTAAAACTCTAAATGTGGAAGATAAATTAACTTCCATTGACATTTACTGATTTTTTTAGAAAGCACAATTAAAATATATAAAGCAGTTGACAGTGTGATGTATGCCACATTTAACTGACAAGTTATTCAGAGCAGTAAGAGAAAAGGTGGACTAGAGCACTGTGAAGGCCTATGAAAGATATCATGCCAGAACTAGGACAGAGAGAATAAGTAAATAAAAATAATGGAGGATTACCTTTTGTGTATTATTTTAGTGGCTCTATAAATTATTGTGCTGAACCCAACTCACAGAGGATCTGATTCAATGGGTTTGGTGTACAAACAGGATTTGCATTTCCTAGAGGCTGCCTATGCTATTAGGCTAAGAATCACATTTGAAGAACAACAGGTATATCTAGGCCTTTCACACTCAATGCATGGATCTGTTGCCACCTTACACATTTCAGGGATCAACTTATAACACCTGCCATTGGCTTTGAGGTCTTTAGATTTTTCCTTCACATTCTTGAATTTCATTGCTCCCTACCTGCAATAAATAGATCCTAATAATAAACTCTAGGTTATGCCACTTCAAAGAAAATGTGGTGATGGAGCAGAAAGCTGAGTGCCTGGATGAAGCCAACAGTGGATATCCTGTTTGAAAATAGTTCAGTCTTTGATACTTTCTTACACAAAACCAACATCAAAGTGAACTCCCAATTTATGCCAGAATTCTTTTTTCTACTGAGAGATAAAACGTTTGTCTGCTGTCATTCTCCTAATGTGATAATTAGACAGAGTGATAATACAGTTTTCTTGGTGTTTATAACCCTTGATCATATATTTTGATCACAAATATAGGCCACAGACTCAATAATTTAATTACAACCTTGATGGTAGACTGATAGGGAAAAACCGTACACTCCGCAGGGTAAAAAAAGACATCATTTGAACATAATTTAGACTCAGTCTAGGGTGAAAATTTAGCAATGTATTGACGTGCTGATACTCAAACTAGCATTATGATTTGAACATACCCACTATTTTCATGTCCATTCAATTCATTTCCATCACGTCATATTATTCAACATAGATTATATTTCTTCAATCTATTGACCTAATCATCCTCTTACTGACACCCATCTATTTATTGAACATATTATTTATACCATACTTGATGCTATCTGGTGAAGACACCCAGATGAGGGAAACATGAGAGAAGGAGATGAGGAGATGGACTTGTAAAAATACAAATGAGATAAAATATTTGGAAGGCTATCAAGGAAATATACTGCCCATGTTTTGCCTTAAAGAAAAGCAATTGACCTTTTATATATTTTTTTTTCTGTATTTTAGGGAAGGGTTTACAGGGTGTTCAGGGTCTCACTACTAGATCAGATTCATAGTGATCCACCTGTTTACAGCCTTCCAAAAGTTGGGATTACAGGCATATGACACTATGCCCAGTCTTTATTGCCATCTCAGCACACTCTGGGGGCAGGACTGGTACAGCAGGCTCAGGGATCGAACCCCCAGCCCGTGCACCTGCTTGCAGGTGCTTTAATCCACTGAGCTCTTTGGCCGGCCCTATTTTATAATAGTTTTAGCATATCATGTCAGACTTAGTCTTCTATCTTCAGATTTAATATATTCAAGATAAATCTCTCAATAAGTGTTAAAACATTAATTGAATCATGTATTTAATGTTCCAGTAGGCCTATGTAAAACCTACAATTTTAGAAAACCCCTTGTATTGGTGTTTGCAGGCAAATAGATTTAATGCAGGACACAGAAATTTACTAAAGTAGCTTATAATATTTCCCCCTAGAGTCAAATGATGTAGACTGTAAAAGATCTTTCACTGAGCTAGAGATCTGAAAAATCCAGCTGAAGGCCTGGATCTCACAACAATGTTCTCTAGAGTCTAGCTGATGGCCTGGAGCCCAGGGAGAAGTGCCCCATGAGTCTGTATCAGGAGGCTAAGGAATCTGCATGGAAGACAGGAAAGTCTGCTCTGGAAAGCCTAAGGACTGGTGGTGCTGGAGGCTACAGTCTCTGCTGCTGGCAACTCAGAAGGCAGTGCTAGACGTTGACGTATTTGTATGAAAAGCCAGGAGAAAGAGAAGATGGTCGGAACAAAGGTGCAGATCAGAGCTTCTCTGCAGAGAACAGCAGAGCAGCCTTCCCTGGTGAAGGCAAGGCGTGAGGTTCAGCCAAGGAAGAGCAGCTGGGATGAAAATCAGCAGCAAGAAGCTCTTCCATGAGAAACCGGCATAAAATCCCTCCTGTTCTCTTATACCATTCATACAACACTGCTTCATAAGTTGATTGTCCCTGCCCAGAACTATGCTGACTCAGTTCGGCTGGGAATTTTGTAATCAAACTGACCATTAATTACTACCCACTCCCACTCCCACTGGAGTGTGAATACACAGAGAAAAAGCTCATCAAGTGGAAAGTAGGACCAAGTTTCAATAGGTCAAAGAGTTCAAGGTTTAATTGAAATTAGATATGGCATGTGCTTGTACTGCTGAACTATCTACCTGGACAAAATTAGATATTGGAGACAAACCAACTTAGAGGAGGACCAGACCATTCCTTATGGATCCTCCCTTTTCGACCAAAAACTGAAAGTTAAGGGATTTGCAAGTGTTGCAGGTGGATGATATTAAGTCTTTATAAGACCTATATAATACTAATGCTGAGCTGTATTCCTGGTGATTATACATTAACGGTACCAGTAATTGTATTAAAAGCTTTAAACTATGCAATTCTATTATTTTGTACTAACAATTCTGAGTCTTAAAAAATCTTATGATGGAAGAACACTTTTGTGGTCTGTGGGATATGTCAAGAAGATCACAGTAATTTTGTCCTGGAGACCAGGGGCTAGAGCAGTACCATTGCTCTTGTCCGGGGTCACACTTGATTTTGTGGTGGATCTAGCTCTCAGCAGTAATACATCACAGATGCACACAATTAGGAAACTGAAAACCAGCATTGTCCTCTGTGGATGTCTGCTGTTTAATTCAGGAGCTCTGTGATCCTTCTGAAACTTCACAAACTTTCAAGTTTGTGTGTTAAAGTTGAAACTGACATTCTTATGTAGTGGATTATAGAGGTGATAATCTGATAAACTGCTAGACAAATATGAATCTCTTATTTGCTTTGTCAACTTCTCTTTCATTTTTTAAAGCTTTATAATAATAATAATAATCCCAACCTTATTCTGAAATAGGAAGTTAATTTCTGTATATAGAGGACACATGTAAAGTAAAACTAAATCTCAGCCTTATTGTTAATAATATTCTTCATAATGTTATGAAGTTATAGACTTCAGAGTAGCTACTATTTAGTGAACATATATATATATATATATATATATATATATCCATGAATAATACTAAGATATGTACAACCCTAGTAAATACTATAATCATTATTTTATACGTATTTTACCACAACAACGAGTTATTAAATCAGACCAGAAATGATGCCTTTGATTCCAAACACAATACCTTCTTTTTAGCCTTCCCTGCTATTTTTCTCCTAACATATAACCCAAAACCCTTTTAAAATGGTTCAGTTTCACCCCTGTTTACCAAAACCCTCCATTTACAGATAATTTTTTTCTTCAAAACTTTATTTGTAGAAATCTATGATTCAGAGAAAGAAAATTCCTTATGTGATTTTTGTTCTTTAAAATAAAAAAGCCACAGAATTAAAACCCCAACTTTATTTTGTTTGAAAAATAAAGGAAAGGACAAGGGTAGCATGATTAAGTGCTCTTCAAGGGTGTGGTATGAACATTTAATATATGATAAGTACAGAATCCTGCTCCACCTAGCTCATGATTATTTTTATATTTACATTTTTAAAACTTCAGTTTTTTAAGAAAAACTTCAGGAGATGTAAGAGGCAAAATAAGGAGAAGTGAATACTACAGATTAAAAAATTAAGGGAAAATCACCTGAAATATGGCATCAAATGTTAGTCAGCTCTAGTTTTTTTTTTTTTTTTTTTTTTTTTTTTTTGTGGGACCATGGATTGAACTCAGGACCCTGCACTTGCCAGGCAAGCGCTGAATCTACTGAGCTATCTCCCTGGCCCCTAGCTCTAGGTTCTTAAGAGTCACCATTCACAGCATCTTAGAGATGCTGACACAACTTGTGTTCTTGGAGTGAATCCTTTAACCTAAATGTTTCCCTCATTCTATCTCTCCAGCGGTAAA
This sequence comes from Tympanoctomys barrerae, assembly GCA_002564285.1. NCBI lineage: Eukaryota > Metazoa > Chordata > Mammalia > Rodentia > Octodontidae > Tympanoctomys > Tympanoctomys barrerae. The sequence goes on from NDGN011481741.1 coordinate 8,666, forward strand.
CTGTTTCAAATGAAAACTATCTTTTTCTTCATCCATCCAGGAGATATATATGGTATTATCTCTGTCATAATCTTTGGAATTTTATAAAATAAAATTGGGCAGGATTTTTTGTGGATGACTTGAACAACCAACCAAAGGGGAAACAATTAAATTTGTAATCTCAGATATATGTAGATGACAGGATTTGACTTTACCTTTCTTTCTCTACTGCATTTTTATTGATGATGCTAAAAATTAAAGCATTAAATATATGAGATGATCTCAGAGGCAGAAAGCACGGCTTGGAACCCTGGCTGAATCACTTAAATACCTTTTTAATCATGAAAGAAGCCAGTAACTTCTTATCCACCGCCTCTTGTGATGTTCTCTGCCAAGAATTCTCCACAGGATTTAGGGGTTTATAAAAGAAGAAAGACCCCACCCTCCTCCTCCACTGTCGTTTTGTGCCTCACCTGCACTTTTTGCTCCAAGCTAATTGGACCACGTAAGTATCGCCTGATGTGCCATGTTCTTGTCACCTGGTGTGCTACACATATGCTTTATTACTTCTGCCCTGATCCTGTTTAGTAAGTGCGCCCCACTCACCACCCACTCTGGGCTTTGGATATGTCATCGGACCCAGCACTCCCTAGCGCTTGCTCTGAATAATCTCCTAGCTCTAGTAGGGCCCCAGAAATAACACTTCTACATTTTTAATAGCAATCTCTCTTCTTCTCTGTGCTAATCCAAAATAACTGAAACCAGGATTCCAAAGAGGGGTCAGTACTCCCATATTTGCTACAATCCCATTCATTATAACCAAGCTGAGGCTTCAGCCTAAATGCTCAACAACAAATGAATGGTTGAAGAAAAAAGGGCAAATTATAAAATGGAAGACTGTTCAACCCGAACAGAGAAGGAAACTCTGCACTGTACTCCACGTGGAGGAAACTTGGAAATTTCATGTTAAGTGAAATGTGCCGGTCTACAGGAGGGACACTGCTTGATTCCATTTCTTTCAAGGCTATAAAATCATCACATCTGTAGACGTGAACGATCAATTTGTGGTTGCTAGAGATAGGAGGGAGGGGAAAATGGGAAGTTACTCATCAAAAAGCATAATGTTTCAGATAAGCAAGCTTTAGAGATCTGCTTGACTAAGTTGGACCTGTAGTCAGAATAATTTGTTGCATACCTAAAGAGTAATTGAGGATAGACTTCTTATTATGTAATCTTCCTGACACAATTAAGAAAAATTGCTCTGACTTTACCCCCCCTTATAAGATAACCCAGGTACCTCACTCCTTATAAGATACACAGTATAATAAATCTTACCCAATGTTTGTTGGATAAATGGAGCCCCTGAAAATAACTTTTGCTTCTCTATTACGGTGCCTATTTGATTTCGAAAATGACCCTTCTGACCTCTCCTGAGTACTTTGGCACCGGCTTTTTTTTTTTTTTACATGTGTGTTTTGGTTTTAATGTCAATAGTTCTGAGAAGCAATTGTATGGAAACAGAGAAAAGTCAACTTTCCCCATATTAAGAAAATGATCATTTTAAAAAAGAAAATGCAAATTCACCTTGAATATATAGTGTTTAAATGATCATAGAAGAGGGAAAAAATGAGGGTAGCTGTGTTCTGCCCACATAGAGAACAGATTAGCATGGCTCTGTGTTCCGGCATGCCTGCTGACAGCTGCTCTTCCTGTGCAGTGCCTGCAGTGACTCAGACATGATGTTTAAGGTCAACAAGAATGGATTTGGCCATATTGGACGCCTGGTTCCCAGGGCTGCTTTTAACTCTGGCAAGGTAGATGTTGTGGCCATCAATTACTCCTTCATTGACCTCAACTACATCATCTACATGTTTCAGTATGATTCTACCCGTGGCAATTTCCACAGCACTGTCAAGGTTGAGAATGGGAAGCTTGTCATCAATGGAAAGGTCATCACCATCTTCCAAGAGTGATATCACACCAACATCAAGTGGGGTGATCCTGGAGCTGAGCACATTGTGGAGTCCACTGGTGTCTTCACCTGAAGGATGGTGCCAAAAGGGTTACCATTTCTGCCCCTTCCACTGATGCCCCCTTTTTTGTGATTGATGTGAATCACAAGAAGTACTTTAACTCCCTCAAGACTGTCAGCAATGCCTCCTGTACCACCAACTGCTTAGTCCCACTGGCCAAGGTGATCCATGATAAGTTCGGCATCATGGAGGGATTCATGATCACAGTCCATGCCATCACTGCCATCCAGAGGACTGTGGACAGCCCCTCTGGTAAGCTATGGTACCTCAGCCACTGGGATGCCCAGAACATCATCCTTGTATCAGTTTGATGACACCAAGAAGGTGGTGAAGCAGGCATCAGATGGTCCTCTCCAAGGCATCCTGGGCTACACTGAGGGCCAAGTTGTGTCTTATGACTTCAAAAGTGACATCCACTCTTCTACTTTTAATGCCGGGACTGGCATCATCTTGAATGACTACTTTGTCAAACTGATTTCCTGGTATGACAATGAGTTTAGCTATAGTAACAGGGTGGTGGACTTCAGGTCAGTATGGCCTCCGAAGAGAAAGTGGTGCCCCACCATAGCCCGGTGAAAGCGAAGGGATGGAGAGGCCATGCTATAAAAGTCACTGCCCTACTCAGCCCCAACACTGAGAATCTCCTCCTCACAGCCTCCATCCCAGCACCCTGGAGAAGGGACAGACCTAGGAAGCCCTAGCTCATTGCCATTGGGTACCATCAATAAAGCCCACTATACTCCCCCAACAAAAAAGATAGTAACTTAGCACAAGAAGTGAGAGGTCTGCTTCCTTAACTCTGTGGCAAGTCAGGCTCCATTCTCCCTGGGCACCCCAATTCCCCTGTTCTCCTAGTGGGACCTGTTCTGTCTTCGCATCCATTCCTCAGCCATATCTTGGAGGAGCCCCTGGGGGTATTATTAGTCAGCTAGTATAAGCTAGCTTGACTTTCTAAGCCTGAATCATGCTGAGATTTTGTTCAGGGGGCCAAGTTTGAGCATGGCTCTTCTTGCTGAAAGAGTTTTACTATTGTGTGGCCACTGAGTCATTTCCACCCCCTGGTGTGGGCACTACTTCAAACAGTGCTTACCTCACCCTCTTGCAGTGGACAGCAGCCACAGGGTCCTCTAAATGAAAGCCTACTGAGCCCTGATGGCCCTGATGGGGCTCTTCCCAATGGGTTTCCTCATTGCAGAGTCA
>NDGN011481746.1:0-10456 GCA_002564285.1 Tympanoctomys barrerae
ATATATATATATATATATATATATATATATTCCACTAAAATTTCTCATTATTATTGGAGTGTCATTACTTCTACACTCTTCAGTAGGATCAAGAGCTAGAACACACACACACACACACACACACACACACACACGTGTCCTTAATTCAGAGTTCATACTAATTGACTCAAATTTTCATTGTTTTCTTCTCAACTTTTCTGTTGCTTGTATACTTTCCCTCACCCTCAAACAGAACTCTGATTCTCAACAATATCAACATTGGCTCATTTTTAAATTTTTTCAATAATACACTAAGTACTCCTGTCTCTAATAAATATACAAAGAAGTCTACAAAGATAAATCAGAGTAACAACCAGGGAACAATACACTCTATTTTCGCTGTCTCCATCTCGCTCTGTCTCTATGTCTCTCTGTCTCTCTGTCTCTGTCTCTGTCTCTCTCTCTCTCTCTTTCTCTCTCTCTCCCTCTGTGTGTGTCTTTCTATCTCTATTTCGCTATGTCTGTCTCCCTTTCTCCCTCTCTGTCTCTCTGGTAGTCCTGATTCGCAGGTTGAGTATAGACCTCTCACTGAGCATCGAGAGTTTTTTAATTTTTCTATTCTGAGCCATGGAGTGCGTAGCCCAGAATTGCACAGACTCAGGTCTGCTTTGTAACATCCTGCCTCAGCCTCCCAGATCTTTGTGCTAAGAAGCATGAGCCACCGGGTCTGCTTTCTTCATGATAGTTGTCACAAATAAGGATCTCTTTTGTTAGAACATATGACAGAAATTTACATAATTTTCCTCTTTCTTTACCTTCCTTCTTGTCCAAAACATGAAAAGCAACACAGTATTTTCTCACCATTAGTAATTAACCAAGTCCTTCTCAATTATCTTTTGAACATAAATACATTTTTCTAATAGATCCCCCAGAAAAAAATTAAATTTCAGTATTTCCTGAATTCCTTCATGCATAAATATGTTTAATGTAGGCTTGATAATTGAATAATTGAATAAAATATTGACTGCAGATTGAAATATTTGCTTTTTATGTTTAAGTTTAAAATCATGTTAATCAAGAGAGCTTAGACTACATTGCATTGGCTTAGACAAGTATGATAAGTATGATGTCAACATGAATTTCATCTCTTGGAGTAATTGTGCATTTAACTGAGTAGCTGTGTTGTTTTTCTTTGGCTTTATGATCTCATCATTTTCAAGTCTCAAAGCTGGCCTCTCAGGGTAATTTATTTATATAAGCTATGGGGAACTTAAATATGTTAAATTATGGCTTTTTATTTTTCCAGAAGGATTATGAAAGAATTCATAATTTTTTAGAGTATGGCCTTGCACATTCCATTAAATCTAGTTCCATTTTTGTTTTCTTATATTGAAGAAAATTTACTATAAGTCTGTTAAGACCTTGCATAGCTTTGAAAAATACAGTTTTTGCTTCTATTATATTACAAAATAGCTATTACTAAATAATTCAAGTGAAATCTGTTTTGTTGTGGAAACTTTTAATTTAGCCTCCATACTCAAAATTTATTCTTCCTTGAATTCACTCAACTATTATATCATAACTTTATTATTGTGTTATTTTAAATAGGCATTTAAGGTAACACACATTCACACATGTATAAAATCAGTTTGTTTTTCTTTCAAAGCTTTCAGGAGTCAATCTCTTTCTCAAGTTGACTGTTTTCCCCTGAGAAGTTAAGTTTTGTGGGGTATGCGTTTCTGAGACAATGCCTGGCCTGTGTCCTTCCAAGCCCTTTCAGGTCTGCAAGGTGTGCGCACATCCTCCTGAATTCTGAGACTCTCCATTCACAAGCACTTTGTTTCAAATGCTTCAAATATTTGGTAATATTTCTTCACTACTTTGTTTTTCATTGTTAGATCTGCTTCTGTTGTTGGGAGCATTTTTTACTCTTATTTCATAATATGTCAAGTGTTTGGAATCCTAAACTCATAGTTATTTATAACAGCTACTTCTAGGTGGTTGTATTTCTCTTTTTTTTTTTTAGCCTATATGGTTTTTTTTATAGAAATTCATCCCTTTGTGGCCCCTATTATCTTACACAAACACTTTGAAAGTAACTTAAATTATGCATCCAGCTATTCCAGGTTCTAATTTTTACATATGTATACAACTACTGTGTATAAGTTATCTTACATTATTCAACATTTAACAATTATATACTGAGAATAAATTATATTCCAAATGCATGAACTATTTCATTTTACTACAATCTTTGAAGTCTTTCAATGAATGCAATTATTTCACCTAGTAAAAGATTATTCTTTCTATTTTTTCTTCAGTTTTAGAGATGGTGTCTTATTATGTTGACTAGTTTATGCCAGAACGCTTTAGCCCAAGGGGTTCTCCTACCTCAGCCTTCTAAATAGCTGAGACTATAAGTGCCTTGTAATTGGCTTATTATTATTATTATTATTGTTGTTATTATTAATATTATTTGGCTGGATGTTTTCTGTTATGCTCAAAAGTGATTTGAAGTAGGTTTAATTCCCACCCTCAACCCTATTGAAAAATCATTTTGCCAATTATAATTTTTTAAATGGGCCCTCAATGATGTTCATTCATCTGATGAAAAACATGGAGGAAATTCAATTATAAGTAACTCCTACTATGAACCGAGAATGTGTAAAAATTCATAATAAAATAACAGCTCAATAAAAGTATAATTTAAGGCTAGTAATATCAACAAACCCCTACTTACATGAGGGAGACAAAACTGGAGCCCATGGCGCAATGCAGGACGCTAATTGCACACTCCCTGAAGGTCAAAGGAGATCCAGGTGAGGAAAGGTGGAACATCAAACACTGAGGTGTGAGAAGTATTGCATTTGACTGGTTTTAAACTTAGAATAATGAAAGTTCAATGACCAGAAATGTTATAAAATTTTAAATCCCAAATGATGCCATTGTTTGTTTTGAAGCATTGACTCTTGAAGGGCCACAGAACTCTCTGTTCAACTTGCTACCAGTGTGGTTTGCTGATACCATGGGAAGATTCCATGGGGCAAATCGAAGGCAGAGCCCAGCAGCTGGAAGCTTAATATGTTCACCTCTGTAAGGTGTTGTTACAGAGAAATCACACTGACGTGGGAGAGAAAGAAGGAAAATAATACTTAGTGTGGGGGATGCTAAACAAAATAGTTTAGATACATGAGTGAAGAGATGAATAATTTAGATCTGTTTTCTTCAGTTCAGGTTACTTTGGCTATGGAATCCAAGCAACCCAAAGGAGTATGATTGTATTAATTTTAGTGTCTTCTTCATTCATTCAGTATTAAATGACTAGTGTGTTAACAGTCCCCGTTACAATTTGATTGCTAAAAACTATACACTTTCTTAACTCAAAGAAAAAAATATTGTGCTAGACTTACCTTTATCATTACTTTGTTTTTTAATTAAAATATATTTAATAGTCCTTGGGATTTATGTTTAGTTGTTATTTTCCTCTTTCTTTTTTTCTCCTCTTTCTTTTTATCTTTCCCTTTCTTTCTCTCTTTCTTTCATTCTTTTTGTGAAAAAGAGTCTTCCTTGTGTGTGCCTGTTCCAAACTATATCTAACTAATATATTTTGGGTGTTTCAGAATTGTGAAGCAGATAGTAGGAAACTTCTCAATTCTTCTGCTGTGCCCTTGCCATTGTACCAGATCCCAAACACCTTATCTCAATTAATCCCTTTAGGAATTTTGCAACTTTTAAAGATGATTAACAAATGGCAGTTTGATTCATTGAGGCTGCATTATGAGAGAGCCTTAGGGTGAGCATCTAAACACAGATGATCCATGAAGTCACACTTTTTTATCAAACTACTTTTTATTGTAAGGTCTGTATCATAAATTGCCTTTTGAGGATTTATTTGAATCTATGGTGTTGAAAATAATATTACACATACTAAATCTATTTTATTTTAGCTAGTAATATAATTTTAATTGATGTTATTCCTCCAAATTTGAGAATGTATAGGAATCATTATTCTATAGTCAAGATTTATTATAAGAACAAGAGACATAGAAAATATATAAATAGTACCATCAGTGTGGTAACCATTACCACTTTGTGGTTTTTCAAAGTAAAAATAATCAACATGTTAAAAGATTTTCAGTGGCACTAGTCAAGTTTCAACTGCCTTATATGAGACCTACATGTAAATACTGACTGCTATAGATGTTGGTACTTACATAGAGCAATTACACCATTGCATAGAATTCTTGTGGACAGTACTAGCAGAATGATTGGTTTGATAAATATCAATTGAGGTCCAAATACTGAATGGTTTTTATTTTGTCTGGATTTTATTAACTCTCCAACTTAAATTAATTCATTTGTTTATCTCTTTCAACAGTAATATAAGAAAATCCAATTGATGTTTCCCATTAATTAAAGCTTAATTGTATGCCTAATATGGAGTCTTCACATTTAAAGTTAGATCGATACTATTTACCATCTATAGGCAAAACTTTTATGTTCTTCTGGTTACTTTTGAGACTAAAAGTGATGCAACTCTGTTGACATTTTATATCCTTGTGTACACCTAAAGTTGACTGTTTTAGGTGTATTTTCCCCAATTACTCTTGGATATTATTATGATTTTTATCAATAGTTGTCAATAATGAAAGATAATACTAGACATAATTTCTTAATTGATTTGACTTAATAAATTCTGCTTTAAGCTAATTAAGTCATATTTCTTGAAGTCTCTCATTCAAAAATAGAACAAAATAAAGATCACACTAATGCAAATTCCCCGTGACTATTTCGGTCATCAGGAGGATGCACGAGTCTCTGCCGTACCACGGAACACTGAATGAATCATTAAGGTTCCCTCGTATGTTACTGTATCACGGAAAAGTGACATGGTGGATTCTACCAAATTTGGAACAGCTGGAATTGAAATACAACAAAGATCCACCATGAATACTAAATTTGGAAGAGATGCCATATAAATTTTGATGCTTGCAGCAGAGGAAACAAATAGAGGTTTCAGATTTGAAATTCAAATCAAAAGTCACAACTGCAGATGGTGGAAATTACAAATTGAAAATGGCAACCAGGCTGCTTTCACCTGGGCAGCTCTGTACCACACGTGGGTGTTACTGATGCTCAGAGATTTCCCAGGCGACATTGATGCCATGTACCTAAACCACTCAGAAGGGTATTTAAGTTGTAGTATTTGAGTGAAGAGATTTTTGGACTCCTTAAGGATTTCCACACTGGGAATATATGTTAGCAGTAGATATCTCACATAATTGGAAAGAACATATCAAATTATTTCTTACTTGGAGACAACGGTAAGCAACAGCTGTGGGCTACTGTTTCAGCTATTTGTAAAATCTGCCACTCCCTCACTGGTCAGCCTTAGGCTGCTCAAGTGAGCCTTGTTCTCGTACCTGCCATATGCTGAATTAAAGCTCAGTTTGTGTAGCTTCTTGTTTTCCTTCTCTTAAATCATTTAAATCAATTTTATTTATAAGTGAAAAAAAATACCTTCTGGAACTGAAATAGGTAAACTTCACCATAATGTCGGAAATACGTCTGTCAAATGTGATACTAGTATTGCTATTAGGATGAGATTTCCTTTTCTTTCAGGGATATTGTATTAGTGATATGACGAGACAGTTTCAAGGCAATAGATCATAAACTCCATTTCAAGCATTATGCTGGTAAAAAATTAGATGCTGACACTTTACACCTGAGTAGTCAATGAGTGGGAAATCTTATTTTCCTTCTAGTCTTCTCTGACTCATAAGCACTCAAAAAATGAATGACAGGAAGATCCAAGAATTTTAAGATTTATATGGTTCATAGCTTCTCCATTTGTAAGTGTGTGCTACTGGCAAGGTCATTCTGTAGAAAGGTTGTCTTCATTAGAATAAAAGATAAATTTAAATTAATTTTTCTCTAGTGTACCAAAGGTAGACTTTTATAACCAGATATAACCCTGGTTATATGTTTTATTTGAACTCATCCTTTCAGAATACTAAAACAAGCTTCGAAGGGGGAGAGTAAATTTCACAATACATTCATAAAATTTTGAGAGATATACACTGGTGACAAGTCCCAACCCATTATCTCTGCTAGATAATTTTCTTTAACTTTCTTCTCTCTAATTCTGAAACATTCTTAGCCTTGTACTTTAAGCCAGTAGTCCACAGACTTTTTGGCCCAAGGGACTGATTCACTGAAAAACAAAGTTTCTACAGGTGGTGGTGGTGGGGCTTTTAGGATTATTCAAATGAATTACATTTATTTTGTACTATGTACCTATTATTTTAATAATGCGACATATAATAAAATTATTATACAGCTCACCATAATACAAAACCAGTTTCTTTCTCTTTTACTATATCTATTGTGCCTTTCGGATTTTATTTGCTTTTTTCAGATTCTTATTCTTTCAGGGAGACAATACAGTGTTTACACATGTGTATCTGATTTATTTCACTTATTAGTATAGCCCCTAGTTGCATCCACTTACCTACAAAATCAATTTCATATTTCTTTATATCTGAGTAATATTATATTGTATAAAATACTACATCTTTGAACATAAGGAATAAACAAATGGGATGAGCAAAAGGAGAAAAGATAGAAAAAAAGGGAAGGGAAAATCACATATCTGTATAAGCAGGATATCTAAGATGATTGTAGTACTCATTTATCAGGTTTTTGAAGGTGGCAGTGAATGCTTCAGGTTTCTGCTTTGATCAGTTTACATGCTAATATTTGTAAGCTGAGCAACTACACTGAAGGAGGCAGTGTGCAATGTAACATCTACTGGTGAATACCTACTATCTTATTTTTTTATGTCTGTACCTTTTCATATTTCTTACCTATTATTTTTCTATTCCCTTTTAAAAAGTAAAAAATAAATAAAAAATGAAACCAGTGGAAGCCCTGAGCTTGTTTGTGTCCAACTCTACCGTCCCTTCTGGGGATGATGTCCACTGCAGGGTTCTTAGGTCTGGTCTGCCCTGTGATCTGATTTTGCCTGTTCTCATAGCAGAAAACCTAGCTTCATAAAGATCAAGATGGAAGAAGAACTTTTAGTTCTTTTTTTTTTTTTTTAAATTTCAATCCAGACATCATGGAGATTTGAAGTTGTCTCAAAGGCCAATTGTAGTCTTAAGAAGTTGATCCTCTTGTGTTTCAACAAAGTTACTGTAACTGGCTTATTCTTCATTAATTCCTTTCCTAATTCAGGGATCTCCTGTGGTTAGGATATAATGCTTGAGGCCTACTGGAAGCGAAGATAGAGATAATGCACTATCAGGAAGCAAAAAGGTTCTGGCTCAAAGTCTTTACAAAATTGTTAATATTAACGTCAAAATTCTTGGTGTTCACTTATCACTCTCATAATTCCAGTTTACCATTAAACACAGCTATTAGATCTGCCAATTTGAAAACAGTTGTCATTTTCCCTTGAAGTGACAGATGGAATTTGTCGCACAGGTTGAATATATCACAGGAGTAAGGTTTTGCAACCTATTCTGTGTCATTGGTCTATGCTACCAGCCATGACTGTTTTTCTAAAAGAAATCTCTGGAATGTCTGATGCAGCTAGAAAACTCTGGCCAGTGGTCTACCTTCAGAACACTGAATTACTCTCAGAAGGTGTGTGCAGTATGCCTTTATCTCCTCACAGCCTTGCACAGCCTTGAGCTAATGCTATATACTTTATTTGGGCTGAAATTTTAATCATATTTACAAAGCATTTTAAGTTCCGGTGATGTTGCTTTGGTTATGTACAATTTCGTTATGGACGACACAGTGTAGAAACCCATAGTGAGAAGAGACCTCTTTGAGCTGAATAATGAAAGCAGAAAACTACTTAGTTATGAGAGCCGCATTCCCTAGGCAGAACTCAACAAAACATGGCCAATTGACTTTCCCCATAGATATGTATTCCAAGACTTGAATAGTTATGCTGCTGTGATATTGGTTGTCAACAAAAATTCATGTATCTTCCTACACATCTTCTTGAAAAATACACAGCATATAAACACATATTGTTGCCTCACTGTCAGCATGGATAGACTCATCAACCTGGTCTAAGTACACGGTCAGTTATTAATCCTCTCTTACCATGGCTGGCAAAATATGTTCTGTTTCATCAGTTCACCTGGCTATGGTGCTGGCCAAAACAGAACCATGTGCCACCTCTGCAACTGCCACCTCTCCCAGAAGTTCATAGCAAACATCTTCAGCAGCCGGCAGGATCAACCTGCCACCAACAACGAAGGTCTTTATAGCTTTAACAATGGCTTTCGTCACGACACCTTATAGTTTCAAGTGCAAAAGTTTGATGAAGTTGTAGCTTTCAGTAATTGCTTTTGTTCTGTAGGTTCACTTAAAAAATTTAAAAGCTTGTGCTTCAATGTAGTATTCTTGTTTTCCATATGCAAAGATAATTTTGAAAGTTTCATGAGTTTTTTTGGATAGCCAGTCCCCGCATATTACCAAATAAAAAAAGCAAACAGATTTGAATAACTTGGTGGAATAAAGCTGTAAGTATGGGGGTCTTCCCCTTAGTGGGGGCCTTCCCCTTAGCTCAGTTCTTTAAGTGGCTGCTTCAACAAAGCAGTCAAGCTCAAGCCAGCCAAACCTGCCCTGAAAGCATTCAGAGCCAATATATACATATATATATATATATATATATATATATATATATATATATATATCCCTCTGCCATTTTTGGGCTGGGGAGATGGCTCAGTGGAATAAGCGCTTCCCTGGCAAAAAAGAGGACTTGAGTTCAATCCCCGGTTCTGCAAAAATAAAAATAAATAAATAAATAAATAAATAAAGCTGTAAGTATGAGTCAGACTCTGGATTTTCTTGTCAATGAAGCTTTATTTTTGTGGGCTGTCTTAGAGTTTTCTGAGGTTTCATTATTTGGCCTTTTTTGCCTTTTCAAAGAATCTCTTCAGTTATGCCTATTCTTACACATTTTAACAAGGCGTGGCTTGTGGCCTTACCAAAACAGAGATGTGTGGGAACTATCGGGAAGAGGAAGAGATGCAAGTGATAAACAGAACAGTAAGGAAGGCTGGAGGCAAACTACAATGAATTCTGGCCTCTGACTCTCAGCCTACCACTGGTGAAGCTATATTATTGAAGTACGTCATGTCTTGGGCCACTAAGATGCAGCTTGTCATTGAGCATTAACTGACAGGGTTTTCATGGATCTGAAAACTGATGATTTATTATCATCTTTGTGCAATCCTACTACTCTGGCAAAGTTAGTATGTACAGTGTTTGCAGCCATTGTCTGGCACTAGCACCACTGCCTCTGCTTCACCTCAGATCCTCAAGCACCAGGTTTCTGAAAGGGACCCGTGAACCAGATAGCTTTTATGTGAAGTTCACAGTTGGGGTCTGGCTAAATTTGAATATAATAATGCTGCCACTGATTAGATAGGAGGCTGAGCTCAAAAGAGAATATCAAATGATTGGTGAGCAGGTATAAATGCAGAAGCAGCTTCAGCACAGAGCCTACTGTTCATTGTCCCTTGTAAGTTGCAGGTCCTACCAGACCACAGACAGATTCCCTTTCATGGGTGGGCATTAAGGGACCTCTACCTTACAAGTCTTTCCTTTCCTAATATATTAAGTTATTTCCATTTTAAATTACTAATAACGTATGAGAGCTGCCTATGCTCACCATGGGGACTGAAAGAAGTTGGGATCCATGAAAAACCTACTCCCTCTCTGCTGACACTGCAGCGAATCCATAGATTGGCCACAGCAAAAAAAGAGCTTGCTGAGTGGTTTTTTAAATTAATTTTATTGAGAAACAAATAGTAATGAGACAGTTTCCAAACAGGATAGTGGGACAGTTACAGTAATAGATACATTGGATATTGTTGTCTTCATCGTAGTTATTCATAGTACAAGATGCAGACATGATATCCTGTCCAAACACTATTAGTAGAAATCTTACTTCTCATTGAATTAAGAGAAAGTAGCTATATAGCTATCTTATTCTGTATATGCAGATACAAAATGGTACTTCATTTATATCCCCTTTTTCATTTAGCTTTGTCAGAGATGAGTATTCCATTGCCATTTAAATATTGTAGGTTTGTGAATTCAGCAAAATAATCCAATACAGTCCAGTAGTCATAGTGAGTTATCTGTAGGACTGTGCAGACCTCAAAAGTCATCTCTGAAATAGTTGGGCTCCAGAATTTGTTGCCTACTCTACCTGTGCTTTCTACCATCCTCTTTTTTTCCCATAATTTTATTGAGAAGAAAATAACAATAACACAGTTTCAAATTAAATTAGTAGGACAGTTTCAATAATTAACACATTGCATACTGTCTTGCTAGTGGTTATATGATGTAAGAGATGTGGACCTGGTATCCTATTTACAAACAATATTAGAACAAATCCCTCTATTCATTGAACTAAGAGAATGTAGCTGTATATCTATCCTAACCA
>NDGN011481754.1:0-11533 GCA_002564285.1 Tympanoctomys barrerae
AGGTGTTTGAAGCCTGTCAGATTCTAACAATAAAAGTTCAATTTCTCCTCAAAAAAAAAAAAAAATCAGAATGACTATACTTTTAAGTATCCTAAGGAAAGTCCAGAAATTATGCAGTGATTATTTCTTTTATAAAATTTAAATTTAAAAAATTTCAATTTACATATAGTAACTACATATTTATGACATTATATGACATCTTAACGCATATATACAGCATATCATGAGCAGATTAGGGCACTTATTAGATTGTCCCCTCAGACCTTATCATTTTCATGAACATTCAAAATTCTCTCTACTATCTTTTTTAGATTTTTAAATCTATTTTGAAATACATTGTCAAATGACAGTTATTTCTGAGTGCTGTGATATGGCAAAGTTGTCCTCTCCTTCAGCTGGCTGTGGCCCATCCTGTCCTGTCCCCTGTGGGCCTTCCTTTTGCTTCTTCACAACCACTTATGAACCAAGTATGTCTTAAAGAACTTAATACAGTGCCTTATAGGACTATTTAATTTGAGAAACACTAATACAGGTTGAGCATCCCTAATCCAAATCTCAAAATCCTAAATACTCCCAAATCTGAAACTTTTTCACTGCCAATATGAGTCCACAAGTGGAGAATTCTATACCTCATGTGATCAATCATAGTCAAAAAGCAGATGTACTAAAAATACTATATAAAAGTACACTCAGCTCATGTATATAAGGTGCATATAATATATAAGGTGCATATAAAATATAAGAATATAAGCAAATTTCTTTCTTTTTTTTTGTGGTACCTGATATCAAACTTGGGACCTTGTGTTTGCCAGGCAGGTGTTTGTGCTGCTGAGCTAGATTCCTGGCCCTAAATGAATTTCTATGGTGAGTACTTCCTATTCCTCATTTCAGAGGGAGAAGTTCACATTTTTAATCTCATGGGTAAATTATTGGAGTCCCACCAAGTTAATTCCAATCTACCACATCCACTTCAACCCATAGCCAGAATAAAGACATTAGGCCTTATTTGCAGTTAGGGGGAGTTAAGGGGCCCTAAGTCCAGCCACAGTGATGGCCAATTGGAACAAAGGCCTTGACCCAAGGCCAGAGCCAGGTTATAGTCATTAATGAAGGAAGGCACAGCATGAGGATGAGTGACTGTGAGAATGCTGGGAAGTAGGTGAGTGCCATGAGCTGATCTGCATAGGAGGCCCACATTCACCTCCACCATATGCAAAGAGAAGGTATGCAGAAAGAGTAATCTGCATAACCCAATTGTGATAATTTCTAATGTTTTGGGGTTGGTGCTCTAGCTCTGAAGTGTAATCTTTCAAGGCCCAGGAAGCAATAGCCTCTGTCTTGAGGCTCTGATCCCAGCCCACAGTGTGGAGCATTGACACTTCATGTCATCTGGACCCTATTCACACTAGGGAGCAGAGGGTGGAGTTTCCAGGGAAACATGCTTGCTTTTTTCAAAGATTATCATGGGCACCTTGGCTGGACCAATATGCATTGCTTAAAGCCAATTGAAAGGGAAAGGAAAAACTCCTAGCCAGCTCTGTATGTATCAGTACATGGAAACAAGATAGGTTTGGTAACAATGGAGACACTTGTCCCTCTCTCAAGGACAGTCACCCAGAGGTCCTCCACAGATTTCATGTTTAAATTCGTGTTCCAACCTCAAGATCTCATTACGTATCTCCAGATATATCTAGTCAAAAATTCAAAATCCAAACCACTCTGGTCCCAAACTTTTTGGATAAGAGATACTCAATTTATAGCAGCAAGGATATTATAAAAGACAGATACATTATTTATCTGTGTACAGTAAAAACAAACAAGGAAATAAAATATAATGGAAGCATCACTTAGGTGTCAGGAAAGAAGATTTATCCATATTAACTGTCATATTGCATACATCAAAACATCAGAATAACCTAAATTTTCACTGTTACCTTTGGTTTAAACTTTGTATGCTCTTTCATTGTGGAAAACTAAATATGTGTACACTTATAAACTAAGACAATTTAAACACATTTTGAAATTTTCACTATTTTTTAAAAAATACTTTTAGGAAGGAAATGCCTGTGTGCCCAAATTATAGACATAAATTTTTTTTCTGGTTAAAAATAAAAATTTTAACCAGCTTTACCAGTGATCAAACAATTTTCCAGGAGAATGACCAAGTTGTTCTAGTATATATAACCTAAATGATATCAATTAAATGTTAAGTAATATATCTTATGAAGACCAATATACTATTTGTATAAAACTAAAGTAACTATTATAAAGTCACTATTTTTGAGCTGTAGCGTGGTTTCAGGGTTTTTTTTTTCAAATAATCATCCAATGGGTGCGATTTACCTGTTGATATAATTTTTTTAGACCTAATCCCAAAATACAAATGTGGGAACCTCTCTGGTGTCACATACCATTTGACAAGGACCAGAATAGATTCCGTGGAAGCAGCATAGTCTGTGTCATCTGGAAGATTGTGAGATGATACTGAGCTCTATCCAAAGCTTGTCACACTACAAGTGGTGAAGGCTGTAGTGAGGTTGGAGACAGGGTGCCGCCCCTCCAGATGCTCACACTTGGATGTCAGGTACACAAACAAACAATTGTCTTGTGAGAAGTGCTGAATTAAATCATGTTGACTTTCTTAGGATAACTGAGAAAAGAACACTCACAGCAGAAGTAGAAAGGTGGCAAGTAAGGCAGCTGAACCCTTCAAGACAGGTAAAGATTTCATTTGGATGGGAGCCTAAGAATAATGGAGGCAGGCGCCACAGAGTAGCACAGTAGAGACAGTCAAACAGCAATGTCCTCCTGAGAGTTTCCTCCTCTAGCTTCTCAAGGAAGTTTGTAGAGCACATGGCCTTGAAACTTAGTATCACTTCAGAGGCTAATTCAAGAGGTATTTTGGGTTAGGCTGGGTTGAGTTGGGTTGGGTTGAGTTAGGTTTGGTTTTGCTATACAGTGTAGTAGAGAATGTCTCCTTAGGAGAAAAGCTGAGCAGTTTAGCTTGCAGCTAATTACAGGGATGAAAGATTCCCCAAGCTCAGTGTTCCTCTAAAGTCATGCAAACCCACTCAGGAGCAGCAGCCACCAGAACCATATCTCTGTGGAAAATGGAGCAAGTGATGCCTGTCTTGCTATGAAAAGCAAAAAAGTTCTTCATCTCTGATCCAGAAGACTTGTGTCACCACACATGGAACTGTGACCAGAACATTTGTTGCCTAATAATTATAAGATCTCACTCTCTTCCCAGTTCTTGACTGAGGAATTATAATGCCATTGAAGTTGTAGGAAGCAAAGGAAAATAAAATGGAAATTTGGGGGGAAAGATAATGAGTTTGGTTTTGTCCTTGTTGAATTGGAAGTGAATATCAAGTCACAGAATTTTTCAGCTCAAAACAAAACTTCCACAGAAAAGTCTGGGATAGAGAAACATACTGTATTTGAAAGTTGCTAAAACTCACAAGCAAACTAATATCTTGAAGGTAAAGAAAATCTTGGAAAGCACCAATATTGAAATGGCTGGCATGGGTACATGGAAGGGGAGGAGGCATCAAGAAGACAGGTAGAGTCAACAGAATGGATGATATTATTTCTCATTGAGAGCAAAGTTCCAAGGAAAGCTCAACAATAATTCAGAGCAGTCTGGATCTTTGCATGACGTGACCATCCTCGATCTGCTAGCAGCCCTTCAGTTCCCTTTATTTAGAAAGGGTACCCTTCCCTTCATTCTCTGTCCCTGAGGGCTGACTCAGAATGGTTCTCATCTAATGGTTTCCAGCTGATCTGAGTGCAGCCAACAGGAGGCACAGCTGAAGGAAAGAAGCAGGATGCTTCTATTCTCCTCTGCCCGGGAAGGCAGGTTTGCAGTTTCTGTACTGAATTTCTTCTGTGACTTTAGCACCCACTGGATAGGCCATCCAGTCTAAGGTGCTAGCCTTGTATATGGCCTAAAGTCTAGGGCCTGGGAACTTGAACTCCACTTGGTCCCTCCATTCTCAGAATCCTAGTAGGTTCCAGGATATCTCAGCATCATATTCAGGTCCTTTACTTGTCATGTAGTCAATGTACTTGTGCCATATGTTCATCATATATAATTGGATTCATCTGTTTTTTTTTCTTGTTAGATCTCAGTGTAAGAGGTAAAAACACAAGTAAAATGATATGGGAGAAAGTATTGGGGAAAACTGGAAATATGAGTGAAATAAGAAAAGACTCAACAGTAGCTAGAAGGGACTTTAGGTCTTCTTACTTGGTTTCAAAATATGAGCATACATTTAGGCTAAGGAAAAGATACCTGGAAAGGGATTAGAGAAAAAAAGGTAGATTAGTTAAAGAAATTTGATAATAAAATAAGGTCCTAGAGGAAACGGAAGGAGGTAGAAGGTTCCCTAGGATCCAGTAACAGATTTAACCTTAAAGAGGATAGAAAGTTATGCTTTGAAACTGATGAAAAATAAACATCAGTGTGACCACAAATTATTTTGTATAATGGATGACATTTTCTGATGGCCTCAGTTTGTCTAAGAGGCTTTACAATCTGTTCAGATTGGACGGGGAGAATAGGCTGGAGGAGGGTGATGGTGCTTGGGGTTTTTCTATGTAGACTAGGAAATGCATCCGGCTAAGGATCTCTAAATGGCTGGATGAATGATACCAAAGGCCAAGCAGAGGAAAAGGACAGAGAATTTTTAGTGGTATTAATAGTTGCAGAATTTTATTGTTAGGGGGTCCCTCCCATTCAGATATCAGTCACCCCTGAGAGTAGAAAGGCAAGACAAAGGTTGGAGTCTCGCAAAGTAAATACTAAACATAGGACTGAAGGGATTTAAAGGCAAAGAGTGGTTTGCATGATCCTGCAGGTAGAATGGCAGCACAGCCTGCAGCAGGAATGCCCAGGGTGTAGAGTCAGGCAAGTCTGGTTCCTATTCCCGATCTGGAACCTCAGGGAACTGGTTTCAGCTTTCCAAATCCCAGTTCTCTCAAAAAAATAGCGATCATAATAGTTCCTATCAAGAGGTTATAAAACTGAAAGAGAAAACTCTTATGAAGTACTTATTAAAGAGGTTGCCACATATAGAGAACTTGGTGAGCATCAGCAGGGCCAGATATCTCTGCCAACCAGAGCTGCTAGAGTTTGGCTCTAGAATGGACCCAAAGGAGAAAAAGTTGGCCTTAACTTTTATCATTGCTGAGAATAGTGAAACCCTTAGAAGCTGGGGCCTAGAAGAAGAAGATCGGTCTTCAGAGTTGTGCCCCGAAGGGGATATTGGAATCCGGGGGGGTCCTACTCTCTCTCTCTCTGCTGCCACCCCCCAATGCAGTGAGCTAAGGTGCTTCCTCCACCACATATTTCCACTGTGATGTAGAACTTCACTGTAAATCCAAAAGCAACACAGCCAGCCCAGTGTGCACACAACCCTCTGAAATCATGAGCCAAAATAAATCTCTCATCTTTATAAGCTGCTTAGCTCAGATGTTTTGTCACAACAATAGAAAGCTACACAAGACCCCTGTTCAATTAATTTTCCCCCTATTCAATTTAGAGATCTATAGATTTCTTTGAAGATGGGTCTCAATCAGAGAACAATTCCGAAATTTCCCTAAGGTCATATTACATAGGTCTCCAAAACAAACCCATTTCAGGCTCCTCTCTGGATCCAAATCACACAGGAAGATTCTAGGGAGACCCATATAATTTTTTTTCAACAGACTGGAGCTGTTGGAGAATCCCACACTACAAGTAGAATCATATGAAAGACAAATTTCAGAAGAGCCACAGATCAGACAAATCAACCGGAGGGCAAATTCAGGCCTAGGAGGAATGGGCTGGCTGAGATATAGGAAAAATAAGCAGAGGCACAGTGCTCAGTGGTATAGCTGCCTGGCTGACATCTAAATGCTGGCTCTAACACTCATCCCTGCTCGTCTCATAACTACGTACAAAGTAATCACTGAATCTGTTTACTTCTTGCGCTCTGAGTTCTTCACTTTCTTCTTGCCTAGTGAGTCTTTCTTGTCCTGTTCCTTTAACTGGTAGAGAAAGTTTCCCCCATGGAATTGTGAACATCATATGAATCAGAACTTAAAAGTCCATGTTAACCAATTTTATTACCTCTATCAGGTTGCTAAATGATAAGATAATTGCCCATAATGAGCCTTTTGGAAACAAGTTTTGGACTTATTTCACTTATAAATAACTGCCTTCATTCTTACTTCTATAGATAAATAGCTATTAGAGGAGCTGAACAATACTATAAATTTACCCATTTTCCCTTGCTTTCAATTCAAAAGAAACAATAGCTTCAAATATTTGAATCTACAAAGAATAAAAGTGCAAATGGTTGTACCTTTATTCTTTTTAGGAATCTGATGGTATGAAAATGACACATGTCATCACTAATTCCCAGGAATCAGAGAGAAAATATACAAAAGGCTTAGTGAACAGATGAAGAAAGAAAACTGGTAATTGACTTTTCTGGCTAGGGACCACGACAATCAACAGAAGGGCTACTGGCCAAATCTCCTTACAGACTAAAAACACTAAAAGCTTCACCCAGAGTCAACAAATGCCATGCTCTGAGGAGAGGCGTCTTAGGGGACAGATCTGTTACCCATCAGTGGACATGTTTCATCTTACCGCTTATTGCAAGCAAGTTAAAGGAGGCTTTGTGTACCTGCTTTCAGACATAGGCTGGATCTCTGAGGTGCAGGAAGGTGCACCTGCCCTGGAGCCCCAGGTCAGATAACATATACACAGACAGTAAGCATAGAAAGACAGCCATACAGTGTGGTATTCAAACCCTACTCAGGCAATGTCCCTGCATTTGAGACGTGTTAAATAAAAGGGTGAGTCCACTAAAGATCAAAAGGATGTGATAAGGGATTTTTTTTCTCAGCTTAGAAATTCACATCTATTTTCAGCAAAATCAGAAGGGTCTGACGTCTTTCCACATGCCGTGGGTCTAACTCTACAGAGAACTCTGTGCAGAAAGGTAATTTATAAGTTAGTATGACGGCAAACACCCTCCATAGCCTGTCACTTATTCAACTCATTTTAGTGTTATCCCGTAAAATGGATCACCTGTTTGATGCTCCTACTATCAGATGTCATCAAAGGCTGCTAGGTCTTCAGCGACTGTCAACAGGGACAGAGAGAAGGGCTACTAAAGTGGTGCAGGTTCTACAGAGGGCAGACAGAAAGACTCAGCTTCCGAAGCTCAGACCATGTGCTGGCCTGTCTGGCCTTGCTGCAAATCAAGGGTAGTAAAGACTCCACCAAGAGGAACCTCCTAGCGCCTCTGCTTACAAACCTCAGCAGGAGGTAGAAACTTCTCCCTGACTACCCGGATGTTTAAGGGATTTTTTTTTTAAAAAAAAACACCTGGTCTTTCAAAGGCCATTCAAATTCACCCATGCATCAATCAAGACCCAGTGTGTGCCTGGCATCAAAACAATGCTTCTCAATCCTGCATTCTTACTAATTTCTGTGTATCAGAACTAGAGAGTAAGTAGTAAAACTTTACAAAGCAAAGTTTTTACACCAGTGCATACCAGCCAGTCAACCTGGATGAGTTTAATTTGCTGTGGCGGAGTGACAATACAGAAAGGGTACCCTCAGCCTGAGGCCTTTCTGATTGCTGCTGACTGAGTAATTTGAGGAGAGTTTCTTCTTAATGGTGCTTTTTTCACACAGCAGGCATTTTTGAAACCTCCCTGTAAATCAGGGAAATCTATAGGGATTTATTTGTCTTCCCCTCCCCTTCTCTTTTATCCCTCTTTTTTTCAATTATTGGTGAAAATAAAATGTTCTAATTCTTGCATGTGAAAGAAGATTGGGTTGTTTTGCCCCTGAAAGTGGCACATTAATTCTAAACAATTTGCTCCCTGAAATTCAATCGCTAAGATATTTATCCTACAAGGGTTTTTTTTTTTTTTTTGTCTCCCTCTACATTCTTGGTCTAGAAGATGCACAACTGCCATTGTTTTGAATTAAGAGTTAGCATTTATTTCACATTCCTTACCTAATAGATGCACAGTATAAACACAGGAATTAGGCTATATGCAGTGTTTGATTTCCTCAAACAATTTAAAATGATCCCCCTCACTAAACATAAAGCATTGAACTGTTATTAATGTACATTATAACATTACTTGCTGTGTCATTGCATTAAAATTAATTTCATATTTGTGCCTCAATTTTCAACTGAAGTCATGAAACATTTTGATTTGTTTTCTGTATTTTAGGGAAGGGTCTACAGGGTATTCAGAGTCTCACTACTAGATTGGATTCATAGTGATTCTCCTATTTACAGTCTCCCAAGCACTGGGATTACAGGAGCATGCCACCACGCCCAGTCTTAATTGCTGTCTCATCGTGCTCCAGGGCTGGGGCCAGCATGGCAGGCCTGGGGATCGAACTCCCGGCTCCTACCCCTGCTTGCAGGTGCTTTAATCTGCTGAGCTATTTGGCCAGCATAATATTTTTATTTTGGATCACAAAACTAAGCTGGTTAAAACTGTGTATTCAACATGTACACACAAATACATTTGCCCTAATTTCATAGTACTTATGATAAAAACAACTTGATGTCCAACTTTAGTGTTCACAGTATAGAATACTGGTCACATCCTCAGGGATAATTTGCATAAGCAATTCTGTTGGATTGTTAATAAGCTACGATAATATGTCTGTACAGTACAACACAATCTAGGTGTTAAAAGTAGTGATATAGAACAGTGTTCACTGACATGTTAATATCACAGAGAAAAGAACACCAAAACTGTAATTACAGCAATATGTACAATAGCATACTTTTATGTTCAAAGGATTGACTGGGTGTAAGGAATTTATTAGACTAGTAGCCACACCTTCTCGGTAATAACATTCTGAATAGTTTTTGTTTATTCATGAGTCCACAACACCTCCCCTACATTTTAAAAGAAAAGTGTTGAACTTTAAAAAAAAAAAATTCTGCTGTTTATCCTTAGGAATTATCTTTTTTAAAATTGATCTAGAGATCAGAAGAATCCTCAAACAGTAGCAATGGACCCACCCATACACAGTATAAGTCTGAGATACTCAAACCAATCATATTTACTAAAACCTCAAAAGGTTGGAAATGAGTTCATCGCTGTGAAAGACATAGATAAGGCCTATCAGATGTTATGCTGAGTCAGCAGGAAATCAGCAGCAAGGCTTGTGAGGCAATTTGATTCCCACAAAACTAAAGCTCTTCACTCCCCCTTCTCTGGGATCCCAGTAGAGTCTGTTGGATTGCTCCCTAGATTCAGGGTCCAGGAAGAGTAAGTGAAGAGTGTTTCATGAATGCCTTGTGTTCAGAAATTCACAAAAAATATTGCTTGGCAATATTCATAATAACCCTTTTGATACGGTATTATGTGTGGATGGCATATTTTTAAAAAAGTGTCATAAAACTACAAAACACACTTAATACTTATGGAGTAGACTACTTTTCAGAATGTCCATTTGTGAAGGGAGAAAACATTATTTATGAAATATATTCAGAGAGAGAGAGAACGGAAAAAAGAGTTTACCAAAATATTTTAAAATCCAGAATAAAAGGAAAGCTAACTTTAAAAATATAAAATAACCAGGGGTGAAATTAAGATTTCAGAATATGCAGTACATGTTTTAAATCAGTCACAAAACTCTATTTTAGCTTCTCAAACCAAGTAGCACAACTGACATACAATCAATCTTGTAATTCATATATTTCTAAGATAAAAAATTAGAAGAATAGTAGAAACAGGCCAGGGGACAAGTTTTACCCTAAATCTTCCACAGGAAAGAAAATGGCATTGGTAAAGGACACCCTCAGCAGCAGGGTGAAGGACACACATCATTGACAGAGCTGTTTCTTTCAATAGTTCCCAGAGTAGGTTGCCAGTCACATCCTCACTGACAATTTGCATAAGTGATTCTGTTAAGGAATGAAAATGCAAACACAGTGGTCCTAGTTTCCAGTGTGTGGGTCTGTCTTAATCTCAGGACAAATGTTTCCATAGACAGATTGTCTCCAACGTGCCATGGTTAGACTTTTATTTCTTTACTTTATGACACTGCAAAAGCACTATATAGTCAGTGGAACTATACCTCAAATTTTGAGCTTGGGTTTTTTTATGTGCCAGGTACAGGTAGTGTGTTACTGGCCAGATGCTGGGCAGCACTCAGCCAGCCACTCAGTCATAAGGAGAACTAACCCATACTCTCGGGGAGCTGTCTTGTTATGCAGGGTATGCTATCAGGGTTAAGTGTATCACATACAATTTTGACTCATAATATTTTCATTTACTGTGGGTTTACCAGAATATAACCATCGTGTAATGGTTTAGATCTAAAATTTCTCACAAAGTCTTCTGTGTTCAAAGGTGGCTTTCGGAACATGACTGCGTCAAGAGGGCACTGTGCAGTTAGGAGACAGGACCTGGCTGGAGAAAGTGGGTCAATGAGGGTGTGGCCCAGGAAAGTACACTCTTGTTCTGGGATCCTCCATTCCTGGTTTCTGTTTCCTCCCCCGTGCCCTTCCACCTTGCTGTTTCTGTCTTGGGGGCAGCCAGCCATACACTGAACCTACTAGATCTGTAAGCCAGAGTAAACCTCTCCTTTACATTTCATGTGTCAGGCAGCTTTGTCCGAGTGATGGAAAAGTGACTAATACACTCTTCATTGAGTCAAAGACCATCTGTCCAGAAATGTATGAACATATACTGTGGCAGGCATCTGAGTTAGATAGAAATAGTATAAGCAGCCAGACAGGGCCAGGCCCTCAGACAGAGCCAGTATGGAAGAGGAGATATCTTGAAAGTATGGGAGATACAGACATTCCTACTGTGGGCCAGACTTCAAAACAAAGGATCAAACAAATACATACCTCCTTCAGGATAAACATTAGCAACTGATATTCTAAATAGGTCTCTATCACCTTGAGAAAGCCAGGAAGAGTCACTAACCCCACCCCCTACAGGAAAAGCCTCTGTTGTTTTTTATCATTATTGTTTTTTGTATGTGTATTTTACAGAAGGGTCTACAGGGTGTTCAGGGTCTCACTACTGGACTGGACTTGTAGAGATCTGCCTGTTTACAGCCTCCCAAGAGTTGGGATTACAGGTGCGCCACCATGCCTAGTCTCAATCACCAGCTCAGCATGCCCCCGGGGCGGGGCCATCATGGCACAAAACAGTGATTGAAAAAAAAAAAACCAAAAAAACAGCATTAGAAGGCCAGCTATATAGCTCAGCAGATTAGAGTGCCTGCTTAGACAGATGCAGGGACCAGGTTCCGCCTATAGCATGCCCTTGGGATGTGCTGAGAGGGCCATTGAGACTAGGTGTGGTGGCATTCACCTGTAAACCCAGCACTTTGGTGACTGAAAACAGAAGAATCACTCCTCACAAATCACAGGAGATCTGTGTAGTGAGACCCTATAGACCATGTACTAAATACATATTTAAAAAAAAAAAAAAAACAGGGCTGGTGAGATGGCTCAGTGGTCTAAAGCACCTACTTAGAACA
>NDGN011481763.1:0-25205 GCA_002564285.1 Tympanoctomys barrerae
CACCCCCCAGAAGGGTACAGCACCCTGCCCACCCCACCCCCATATGTACACGGGTGCCCCGAATTTGGGACAGATGGGGGTAAGAGAGACAAAGTGATCCGACCCCTTCCCCTTCATAGCTCCAAAGACTCACCAGGAGGACCCTAGGCCAAGGGAAGACTCCACAGAAACCAGAAGGCTGTGCCTCATCCACTCACCCATCCACACACACACACACACACACACACACACACACATGCACAGACACACCCAAATCTTGCAACTTCTGCCTTGCAAAGTTTTGGCTGCTGGGGGTCCCACATGTCCGAGATTCACAGAGGAGGAAAGCTGGTGCCCTGGAGAGCCACTCCAAGTGGCAGTGCCCATGCTGAGCAGGTATTCATGGCCAGGCAGGTGCTGGGCAGTGCCAGTCCCAGGCAAAGCAGGTGCCTGAGCCATGTCCCTGAGGTAGCTGGTGCCTGTGCAAAAGTAGGAGCTGCACCTCCTGCGCGCCCCGCCGATGCAGTGAGTTCCCTCATACCGAGGACTCCTCTGGGTTGGAGTCGGGCAGCGGCTGGCGCTGCTGCAGCTTGCGTCTCAGTTCGTCAGCGAGCTCAGGCAGGGGGTGCCCACCCCGGTCCTCTCCTCCTAACTGTAAGCGCACATAACCATTGGCATTTGAGTTCCGCCCACCCCCCAGGTGCAGCCGAGTTGGAGAAGGCAGGGGCTGGCCAGGGATGCCGGGAGGTGGGGAGGGGGGCCCGCCACCAGGCTGGCACCTTGCGTGTCCAGGCACAATCTTGAGCGAGCCATCAGAGTAGTAGTAGCCAACTGGATCCCAAAGTTTCTCATCTGTTTCTGGGCCAGGCCGGAAGGGAGGACTGGTGGGTTCCTTAGGCAGCTCCAGGGGATACACTAGGGTCCTCTCAGCTGCCTTGGCACCTTTCTCCAACTCTTCCCGTAGTCGCCGGCGCAGTGACAGAACCAGCAGCAGCAATACCAGGCACACAGCCCCCAGGGCCACCACAGCCAGCCATACCAGCCCCAGGTTTTCCAAAGGTGCCCGGGCCTCCAAGGTCACAGATGGGCCTGCCACAACAGCCACGAGGTAGCCTTCTGCAGCCAGCCGTGCCCCCTGCTCCTCTGAAAAGCAGTGGTAGGTGCCTGCATGGCGGGGCTGGGCGGCCATCACCACCAGGGCCTGCAGACGGGTGTCATAGAGGAAGGAGCCGGGCTGTTCTGCAGGCAGATCCCGATCCCTGAAGGTCCATCGCGCACGGGCCAGGTTGGAGGAGAGGCGGCAGGGCAGCACCAGGTCTGTGCCCGCTACCACTGTGATGTTCTTGGGTGTGAGCCTGACTGTAATAGTAGAAACAGGAGCAGAGTTACTGAGATGAACCCAGGGTCAGGGGACAGAGGGTCTCTAACTGAGGCCCGGGGGTTCAGTGGCAGGGGAACAAAAAGGACAGCTCACCTTTCTTACTGCCATGCAGGTTACAGATGCTTGATGTGTCTAAGATGGTCACATGCTGGACCAGCAGAGATCTGGAGGGGAATCAGGGGTGTCAGCACCCGGGCTGCAGCCTATCTGCCCTCCCATGCCCAAGCCACCATCCTTGGAGCCCAACTCACCCAGAGTGGCCACCTGTGGCCACACAGCGGCTGGTGTTGACATTCCAGGCACAGTAGGGGTCCCGGGCGAGGACACAGTCTGCGCAGGACCGGTACTTGCCACAGGCAGCCAGGGGCAGCTGAACAAGCTGAGAACGGGAGCCAGCAAAAAGCAGCTTCTGCAGGAAAACCAGGGACACAAGGGTCAGTGGTGCTGGGCCACAGCTGGGGGCAGCTCGGCCTCCCACAGGGAGCACAGCTCTAAGAGGTGGCCCCAGGGGAGAGAAGGTGGAGGTGAGTCCAAAGCCTGCGGACTTCACTGAGGGCTTACTGCAAGCTGGCCCGGTCCTAAGCACCTTACGACTTTGACCTCATTAAACAGAGACAACAGATGTGTCCCCACACTCTCGGACAAACAGCGTGGGAAACAGAACCCCTAACAACAGCAGTGCTGTAGAATAAGGTGTCTTTCTGTTTGAATGGTGGCTGCCAACCTGTGTTGTGTTTGTTCAACCCCACACTTTCTTTCTGCCATTATTCCATGTTCTGGGGGAACAATTTTGAGTCATAATAGCTGGTAAAAGGCAAGCCAATCAAAGTACACGGGGCCCTGGAAACATGCCAAGAAGAGTTTGCATGAGGTTGAAAAAAAATGCCAACACATCAGGGAAATGGTCAAGGAAGCGGAAGGCTAAGCCCAGAGGGCCCTGGGGACTGGGAGGAACCAACATCTAAGGGACACCAGAAGCAGCCCGCGGCCCGGGAGGTCTGGCCAGCAGGGGTGTGATCAGAAGAAGGAACTGAGGAAGGAACACATGAGTGGCTGCGAGGCCCCATTCTGGGAACGCAGTCTCAGGGGACCTGGCTATATATAAAGGCGCTGTGGATTCCGCTGGTTACTGCTGTCACTTCCCGGAGCTCCGTCCAAGCTCAATGGGCTGCGCTGTCCTGGCCACGCAGCGAAGCCAGGCAGAAGGAGCAGGGCGGGATGGCACTGGGGACAGCAGCACAGGGCCCGATATCCTACCTTGCTTTGAGACAGCACCAAGCTCTCCACGGGCTCCCGGTCAAACACTTGCAACTCCTCAATCAGATGCACCCAGGCGCCGAGGCTCACAGCCTTGAGCAGCCAGCCGTCCCCTGGAGAGGTGCAAGGAGGGGTGAGCAGATGGGCACACAGCACTGGCCATCCCCAGCTGTCCGCCCCGCCCAGGCCCAGCTGCGCCCACCTGTGCCAATGAACAGCATCGTGTAGGTCGCTCCATCGAGCCCCGTGATCCGGTCAGCCACCAGATGGGTGAAGTTGGCCTCCTTCTTTACCAGCAGGGGCCGGCCCCAGCGGGGTGCCACCTGCTCCTCCATCAGTGGGTGCTTCTTGATGAAGTTGAGGGTGTTGTCAGGCAGCTCCAAGGAGCTGGTGTAGCCATGGTGCCGGTGCCAATTGTTGATGCACTACACGGGGCGGGGGACAGGAGGCACTGTGAGCCTGGGGGGACAGGCGCTGAGCTGGTAACAGGCACATACCCCACCCCACAGGACTCACCGAGCCAGGCCGCGGGGTGGGTACTGGGTCTGTATAGCGAGCCCACTTCTGGGCTTGCTCGCGGTACTCCTTGTAGGGACCCTCAAACACCCGCTGGATGTCCTCCAGCTGGTATTCACAAACTGCGGACAAGTCCACATCTCCCCTGTCACAGAAAGGGACTTTAAGGATCACGCCTGGTGCCCACCTGAACATATCTCACGTTAGTTCCCAAGCCAGAGCACAAGACAGGGCTCAACGCAAGGTGATCACAGGCACAAGAATATACTGGCAGGTCTAAGATGCCAGCTGGGCCAGGGCCCTGCCTGCCTTCCCCAAGAGCTTTCAATGGGGCAGACAGGATGGGTGTGGTGGCACCTATCTGTAATCCCAGCACTTGGGAGGCTGAGGCAGGAGGACTGCCACAACTTGAAGCCAGCCTGGGCTACACAGTGAGTTTAAGGCCAGCTGGAGCTACCTAAGAAGTCCCTACCTCAAAATCACCGAAGTAAATAAAAGGAGGCAGCAGATCCCTGGTGCTTGCCATGTCCTGACACTGGCCAACTGGCTGCCCTCAGGGGCCCACAGCCCCACGCAGTGACATACCTGCCCTCCCCCCATCTCCAGGGGCCCCCCTGGTCAACGCACCATCGAGCTCGGAAGACCCCAAAGAAGGTGGTGTTGTGCCAGGAGGCGCCTCGCAGGGTGTGTACTGCCCGAAGCTGGTTGAAGTACAGCTGCCAGTCAGGGGCTGAGCACACCAGCCGCGCCTTCAGGAACGTGGTCCACTTCCTCTGCAGTGTCCGTGCCCCTCCCATGTCTCCCTGTGGATGGCAAAGAGACAGAGCCGGGTCAGCTGCTGTCAGCCTGGACGGGCTCCCGGGACCCAAGCCGCGCGCGGGCCTCGGTACCTTACAGACGCGGGCGACGCGCGCCACCACCTGCTCGGCGTAGCAGTCGTACTCTACGGCCCGCTCACTGAAGAAGAAGTAGATCTTGTCGTCATCCCCGGTGAAGCTCCCTACGCTCTCCGGGACGTAGGCAGAGCCTACAAAGTGGGGCTCTGCAGCAGAGCAAGGGGTGTCAGCGGCAGGGCATCAGAGGTCTCACTGCAGCCCTGACCCCTAGCCCCATGGCCCTGGCTCCACCGTAGCACTCACCATTGAGCCAAAAGGCCAGGTACTCAGTCTTCATGGCATGGTGGGGGCCCATGTTCCGCAGGATGACAGGCTCTGTGCCCAGGAAGTTGTTGAGCGTGGCTGAATACAGCTCTCCATCTGTGGAGGATGGGGGTTCAGCCAGGGCTAAAGTGGGGTGCAGACCCACGCTGGCCAAGAAGAGATTTGCCCAGCCTGCAACGGGGACAGCCACTTACCCACGAGGAGGCCGGTGTGGCCCTTTGCTGGGTCATACGGACACTTCCCCTTCCCGTCCTCAAAGTCTCCTCGCTCCAAAGTGAAAGTAAGCATGTCCTGAGGATACAGAGAGACCATGAGGAGAAGAGGCCACAGCAGGGACAGGGGAGGCCGGGTCCCCAGGGAGGGGACAGCACTCACAATATAGGTACACTTGGGCTGGAAGGCATAGGTCCCGCATGTGTACAGGTGAGAGGCGTTGTAGGGCTGCAGGAAACGGATGAAGTTGAAGCATTCTGTCTGCAGAGAGAAGAGGCATCCAGTCAGGGAGGGCAGGAGGAGGGCCAGAGACACAGGCCAGCAGGCCACAAAGGCGACAGCCACGGCAGTGCTCCCAGTGCCCACCTGGTTGCTCTTCCCTTTCTGCATGCACTCCGTCTTCTTTTCGGCTGGTGCCTCCCAGAAGATCTGAGAACAGACAGGGGCTATCAGTGACGTCTGCAGCAAGGGGCATGTGCAATGCAGACTCTGTCCCCATGCAGTGTTTGGGGACTTCTTAAAGGAGAGGACAGAAGACCCAAACCACCCCACCAGGGAAGAATCTAGGAAGTGCCACTCATGGCCAGAGAGGAGTAGGCTCACTTGCAGCTTCTGTGCCCACCCAGTGCCGCCCACCGCCCGCCTCTCACCACTCCTTGTGGCTCCAGGGCCTCCACGCTGAAGGCAAACAGGGCCTCTCGTGCCCCCACATACAGCAGCCCGGACTGCTCTGTCAGCGTCAAGGTCAGGAAGTCCTGGATGCCAGTCTGGGAGAACCGCCGCACCACGGTTGCCAGCTCTGTGGGAACAAGGACAGGGCAGAAGTGAGGAAAGTGTAGACAGGCAGGCTTCCTCAGGGTTCCAGGTACCCCCAGCATCAGCCTTCCTTGGTCCAGTGGTCTCCTGAGCCCCATCACCCTGGCTGCCCACTTAAGAGCCTGTGATGCCAGCCAGGTCCCTGCCTGGCAACAGTGGGCATTTTCCAAATAGGCTTTGGTCCTAGGAGCTCCACAGGCTTCCATGGTTTTCCTCTACCCAGGAGGCCGACAATCTGGGCTGGTGAGGAGGAAGGAAGGGTATCTCTGCCACAGCTTCCGGCCAGCGGAAGCCATCAGACGGATGGTCTTGCACTCCGGGTCAGCAGCACCTCCGGCCACAGCCGGGTACTTCCCCACCCCCGCTTCCTCACTGCCATTTCCTTCAGGGTCTAGCCAGGCCCAGCCATTGACCCAGCTGAAGCTCCTAGCTTGGGGAAATCCTTCACTCCCAACAGGACGAAAGTCAGGGCTGCTGGTGATGTGCACACAGCTGGCAAAAGGGCAGGAGAAGAGAGACAGGGGTGCGTGGAGGTGGCACTGAAGCCTGGGGCTCAGCAGCCTCATCGGCACACACAGAGCACATGACTCTCACAGCCTCAGGATCCCTGCGTCAGTCAGGCCCCTTACAGCTGCCAGCCTGCTCTGGGTCCCCTCAAGCCAGCCTCAGCCTCTGGAGGCAGGGAAGGGCCCAACCTCCGCAAGCACTGCAGGGCTTCATTAGTGTCTGTGCACAGCTTGTGGGAGGTGAGCTCACCCGGGTCCCCAGAGTACGGGGATGATACAAACACCTGACATCACCTCTTTGCACAGGTGTGTGCATGGCCAGCAGGCTGGGTCCACTCTGCCTCCCCTGGCCTAACTACTACACTTCCACACACCCACCTACCCAGGCAGGGCCTTCGCATCTGGGGGCAGTAGAAGGACCTACTGGGATAAATGAGGGGACTTGTGCGGACTTGGTGGCTGGGAAGGCTGAAGGCCAAAGGCTTTGGTTCACATTCTTCCCAGCTCAAGTCTCTCTTTCTAGGTTTCCAAGCACTAACACAAAGAGACCAGGCATCTTCTCCTCCTCCTTCCGAGGTGGCCAGGCCTGGCCTGGGTGGCTGAAGGGCCCCCCTACAAAGCCGTGCTAGGTATCACAAAGGTGCAGACCCAGGCCCTGACCTGAACTACCAATCCTGGGTCCCTGGCCGGATGCACTTTTAAGAAAGCAGCTCCACACAGGTCACCAGAAGGCCAGTGACCCTTGGGAAATTCCTCTCCAAGGGAAACCTGTCTCCCCGACAAGCCTCCATCCCTCTGCCCCTCCTGCCACCCCCCACAATTCAGACACTCACCCCCAGAGGATACTGTCTTCCGGGGCACAAGGTTCCACCACATCTCGGCCCCAATACCCAGGCCCCACAGCCTTGCTGCCAGCAGCCAGATGGCCCAGTATGGGGCCATGGCACTTGCCTCAGCTCTCTGCTCCAGGCCAGCAGCCCTGGAGAGGGAAAGAGGCGGTCAGCAAACAACCCAGAAGGGGGCCACCAGGAGACAGCACAGAGAACACCGGATCAGGCTGTTGGGGAATCCCCACTGGACCTGCCCACTCTGGGGCAGAGGACCCAGCTCTGGCCGCCCCCCCCCCCAAGACCTCAGTCTCCTGGGGATCACAAGAGGCCTGAGCAAGCTGGAGGCGTGGACAGACATCAAGACCTCCAAGGCCTCAAGGCCACTTCATACCCTCTCCTCTACAGGAAGTTGTTCAAAAAATAAAGGAGGGACACCCTTTTCCCACACAAGCCTTAGAGGTACAGGAGTTTCTTAATATAACCTCAAGAAGCAGTACCTGTAACCACTGGGGATGTGCTGCCTCGACATCTAATCCTGCCAGGTCGAGAACTAGGAATGTGGGGGTGTGAGGTAGGATGGGAGTTCGCCAAACAAACACCCACGGGGGCGCGGTGCAGCAGGTCCTGGGCCCCGCTGATCTCCTCCCCCTAGGGCAGACAATGGCCCGGCAGAGCCCCAAACCCCGTTCCACATCAGCAAGGCTAGGGAGGGAGCGGTGCTGGGAGCCCGAGGGGCCCAGTTTCCCGAGGCCCCTTTGTTGCCCAAGAGGGAGGCAGGAAGTGGGTGGGATGGGCGTGGAAATGACCAGGGCCTCATCCTGTCCCCTCACAGTCTTCCAGGAGACACTAGCCCTCGGGCTACGGGCGGCAGGACAGAGAGCAGGCGCGGGTCTCATCCAGGGTCCCCCTCAAGCCCCGCGGCGCTGGGCGCTGGCAGGCGGGGCACGGGGCGGGTGGGGAAGGGGTGGAGAGCTCGAGGGTGTCCTCGCGGGTCGCGCGCTCGGCCGGCGCCCGTACACTCCCCGGATCTAGCGAACCTCTCCAACCAGGCGACTGAGCCCCGAGGACCCTGGCATGGGCAGGCCACAGAGATTGGTTTCCACTGCCCCAGCCCCTCCAAACTCGGGTAGAGCAGACAGAAACGGGGAACCTGCTCACGCCAAAACAAAGGGTCCCCGCCAAGACCCTATCCCGGGTGCCCCCAGTTCTCCCCTCCCCCAGCCCCGGGATTTGAATGCAAACAAAGCGGCGGCGCCCGGAGCGTGGCGAGCCCTGCTGAAGACGCCCTCTGCCGGTCCGGAACCCCAGCGCCGGCAAGGCGGGGGAGCTGGGGCGCGCTAGCCCCAATAGTCCCCCCAATACGTCCCAGCCTCGAGGCTGTAACTGCGGCCGAAGCCAGACCCCGGCGCGTGCTCTGAGGACTCGACCGCGCCGCGAGCCCCCTCCCCCAGCTCCCTCAGGGCGGGGTGATCGTGTGGCGAGGAGGTGGCGGGGTGCGGGGTCCAGGTGGGGAGCGCTTCGCACCTTTGCCCACCTCGCAGGGCCGGCCGCGGACGGCGACCAGGCTTGGGCCGTGGGGGACCTAGCTTCCAGGGCCAGCACGCCACCCCCCTTCCGCCAGGGGAACAGGAGGGCGGGGGGGCGCGGGAGGGAAATCCGATCCCACAACATCGGCCTCGGTCCAAGCCCGCCCCAAACTTTCCGTCGGGGGTGGAGGAGCTGGGGGCAGCTCCGGAGCCTGGCAAAGATCCCGGCCGCGCGCTGGACGGACAGTACGGGGGATCCCGCGCCCCCAGACCCTCCCGTGCCCTGACTCGCCCAATTCCGAGCGCCAGCGGTGGGGTCTTCCGCGGACCGCGCTCTAGGCCGCCGCCCCCCTACCCCAGACACTGTCCCCGTGCGTGCGGCAGCTCCTGCCCGAGCGCAGGGACAAAGCGGCGGCGGCGGGGCCCCGTGGCTCCGGCACCGCGCGAATCCGGCCTCACTCACCTCTTACGCGCAGCTCGGATCCCGAGCGCTGTTCGTGCGCTCGGCTCCGGCCCCGCTCCGCCCCGGCCCCGCGCGCTGCCCGCCTCCGCGGCCCCCGCCACCGCCCCTCGGTCCCGCTCGGCTGCGCGCCCCGGCTAGGGCTCAGCGCTGCTCTACGCGCCGGCTCTTTCTCAGCCGTCGCCGCTCTCCGCCCCCTCTCCCTTGACGTCAGGCGGGGGGGGGGGTCGGCGGCGGCCCGAGTCGGGACGCTAAGGCCCGCCCAGGAGGGGGCTGCGACCCGCCTGCCCGCCGCCCGTTGTGCGCCCGGGGGTTCGGGTTCGCGCCCCTCCCCGTGCCCGGACGCCCCGCGCTCTGGACTCGCGGGCTGCGCCGCGGCAGCCGGGAGGGGGTGGGGCGGGGGAGGGGCTCTGGGCAGTGCCGCCCGGGAATCGGACTTACCTGGTCGCTCTGATGTGTCCCCTGGAGACCTGCAGCAGGCCGAGCTGGGGAATAGGGTTCAGCGGCTCCACACACCCCTCACTTACAAGAACAGAGATGGGGGAGGAGCTCGGGAGAGAAAATCGAGGATTCTCTTGGGGCGCTGATTTGGTCTCTTGGCCCTCAATTCTGTCTCCTTTCTTGGTCTCAGAGGCCTTAGGCTGGAACGAGCCTTGCAGTCCAGGACCCCCGCCCCAAGTCTCTGACTGTAGATTCCTTGTCTCTGGTGCTGCAGGCAGAGCCTGCCCCCAGGAGATGACTCCTCTGGTGCCACCAGCGGACTGGTTAACAAGTGGTACGAGCCTGCTGTTCAGATGAAAGGGGCTGAAAGAGCCACGCTGCGATTGCCACCACAGCCACCTCCCAATGGCCAGCCTCCGCCCACTGCCTCCCCTAGAGTAACTTGGAGCTCAGGCCCAGGGTAGCTGCCTGGTGAGACTTGCTTCCGGCCAGCTGGGCCTCAGAGCCAGGCAGGTGGACAGAGGGACCTCGAAGAAGACATTCATGAGCACCTGGAGCAAGATGCCACACCCTGATTGGAGGCAAAGGGGACTATTGGGGACTGAAGGCCCTGAAGCTCCAGTGGTGACTTTAAGCTGGCAGTCCTGGAGCGTGCACTTCAGGCCTTGTCAGCAGATCTGGAGTATAAATCAGCACGACAGCAGCTTTTGTTCTGGGTTAAAACTTGGCATCCGAAAAGTGGAGACCAAAAAAGCAGTGGAGATAATTGAGAAAAGCAGCCCAGTTGGGCTTTGGTAACAATCGAGTCTTTGCTGGTGCACATAAAGGCCCCTTTTCCCTCCCTGGCCAAGCCACACTGCCCAGCTCCTTTCCACCAGGAAAAAGACTGTGGCCTTACAGATGCTGAGATAAGGGAAAGCAGATGACCGGGGTGGGGTGGGCAGGGAGGGAGAAGATGCAGGGTCTCATCAGGACTGGCCCACACCCACTAAAGTAGGGGTGCTTGGCTGGACAGCTGACCCCACGTTCTTTCTTCTTTCCTAGGATTTTATTTTATTTAGACAGGGTCTCACTATGTAGCCCAGGCTGGCTTCAAACACACGATGATCCTCTTGCCTCAGCCTCGGGACTGCTTGGATTATAGGTGTGCACCACCACACCTGGCTCCTACTGGTTAGATTTTGCAACCTGCTTTTACATTTTTATTCTATCCTTTAAAAAACTGGCATTATTTCCCTCATTTATTTTATCAAGATGAAGCAACTGGCTCAAATTCACATGCAAATTCAGAAATTTTAAACTAAGTTTTGGGCTGGCTTACAGTGATACACAACTGTGATCCCAACATTTAGGAAGCTGGCTTACAGTGATACACAACTGTGATCCCAACATTTAGGAAGCTGAGGCAGGGAGGTTTCTGTGATTTTGAGGCCAACTGGGTTGCATAATGAGTTCAAGGCCAGCCTGAAATAAACTACATAGTGAGAGCTTGTCTCAAAAAAACTAAATAGCAATAATATTAGTGGTAAATTAGGGCTTGAAGCTGGGTGCTAAGGTAGACAACTACAGTCCCAGTTCCAGTAACTGGAGAGGCTGAAGCAGGAGAGTTGCTTTGTTGCCTGGTTGAGCCTATACGTTTGAGCCCAGCCTGAACAACATAGTGAAACACCCATCTCCAGAATATTTTTTAGTTTAGGGTTTTTTGTTGTTGTTGTTGTTTTGTTTTTAGATAGGGTCTCATCATGTAGCCAAGGGTAGCTTCAAACTTGTGGTGATCCTGCCTCGGCCTCCCAAGTACTGGATCACAAGCATGTGTCTCTATACCTGGCCTCAAAATATTTTTTGGAAAGATAAAATAAATAGACTCCCAAATCTGTCTTTTCCATAAGAAACCGTATATCCTGACAATGTTCCACTTCCTCTTTCCCTCACCTTCAAGCTGCCCCGCAGCTCCTAGGGTGAGGGACATCAGCGAGACCTGAGCTCCCTGGCTCGCCTGCCCTCCAAGGTGGCCCCAGTGGAAAGTTTCAAAGGCGGTTTGGTTTCACTGGCAGGGACAGGCTTTTTCTGTACCTCAGTGGCAGGCGCCAGGGCCCCCCAAGCCAAGGGTGTAGACAGGAAAGAGCAGCCTGGGGTGTCCCCCACTCAGCCACCTCCTGCACTTCCTGCTGCTCGCTGTGCATTCCCCACATGGGCCCTGGCTGTGGCCACGGGTGGGCGGGCAGAGGATAAGGTTGCCTCGCATGATTGTTTGTTCATGATTCATCCTTTTAAAATAAAAAGACAACTGGTAGAAAAATAAGGATTCTAGTGTCTTCCATTAAGGAAAAAATGACTTCCAGGCAGGGTGGTACATACCTGTGACCCCAGCACACAAGAGGCTGAGGAGGAGGATCGAAAGTTTGAGGTCAGTTTAAGCCCCATAGTGAGCTCAAGGTCTGAACTACATATCAAAGCCCCATCTCAACAAACCAACAAACATTACTAGGAGGGGCAGGGGCTCATGGACCCGCCTGGCACCTGCTGTGAAGTCACCCACCCTTAGGTGTTGACGGATACCCTACTCGCACCATTTTCTCAAATGCTGGTGGCCAAGTAGGAGAAATGCAGAGATGTGTCACAGGCCTCCCAGAGAAGCCGAAGCCGGTCCTCAAGGCCTCCTGTCAGCCATGGGCTCACGAGGCCAGCTCACCCACCACTGTCGCCAGTGGCTGGCAGGAGGGAGGGGCATCCCCTTGTGCACACTGGGGTCTTCAGTGATGGCCACCTGGCCCATTTCCAGAGCTTTCTGTAAGCTGGGGACCCAGGCAATGGGGACATAGGAAAAACACTTCCTCTGTCTACATCCTGCTCAAGGGGAGTTATCGAAGCTGTCCACCTGGGCAGCCTTTCCCTTCCCACCCCTCCCAGCCACCATCAGCAAACAGAAGCAGGAAAACATCCGTCAGCGCAGCCCCGGATGCTGCTGTTCCAGTGGCTTCCACCAGGATGTTCCCTGCCTGGCCCCAGGGGCTTAGGGGCCCAAGACCTGGACGTTGAAGGTGAAGCCACTGATGGCATCACTGTGGGACTCTCTAGCCTTGAGGGCACTGGGTCCCAAGCTGATCCTGGCTTTTAGGTCTGGTCAGTTCCCAGCCAGTCCCAGAGAGGGCCCATTACATGGCCCGGGGGACAGCATGCGCCCTTGGGTGACCTCATGGTGCACACCTCTGCTCAGGTTACAGGCAGGTCTCTGGAGGCTCTGAACTGTCACCCACACCTCCTCCATCCTCGGTGTCTGTTTCTCTCTTGGGGATGAGCATGTTTGGGGAGCCAGGAACCAGGCTGGGGAGAAGGGTTCCAGGTGTCTGCAGTGACAGACAGCTCACCTCCTGCTCTAAGCCAGCAAAGGGTGGCCGCAGAGCTGGAAACTCCCGACTCAGCTTCTCGGGCCTCCTGCTTGCTCTCGGCCCCTGGCAGTAAGAACAAAGCA
The DNA here is from genome assembly GCA_002564285.1 of Tympanoctomys barrerae. NCBI lineage: Eukaryota > Metazoa > Chordata > Mammalia > Rodentia > Octodontidae > Tympanoctomys > Tympanoctomys barrerae. The sequence goes on from NDGN011481763.1 coordinate 12,558, forward strand.
GGGAAATTTCCAAGGTGATTTCCAGGTTTCCAAAAGAAACTGAGCAACTGTCGGGATGTACGCGCTGGTCTTGGAATGAGAAGGGTGCAGCAGGAAGGGCCCCTGGATCCAGGAGGACCTGCAGCTGACTGGGGCCTTAAGCCACCGGCCCAGGGAGAGAAGCCAGAACTCGCAGCAGCGCTGCTGGGGAATCCAAGCTACCCTGGCCCTGGAACAGTTTCTTACATCTCTCATTTGGCAAATGAGGCAGAAAAGATGTGCAGTGTGGTATCCAGCCCTGGACCTTGCTTGTGCCCGTGCCCTCTGAATAATAGATGTCCCTGCTTCTGGCAGCCTAGGGACCCAAAAAGGGGCGCAGCTGCACTTCGGTGTGCACACAGGGTCATGGGCCTTAAGGTCTTTTTGCATAAAAGACAACAAAGGAAGCTGGGTGTGGTGGCACACACCTGTCATCCCAGCACTTGGAGGCTGAAGCAGGAGGATCTCTAGCAGACCCTGTCTTGGCAAACAAACAAACAAAAATAAATAAACAGCAAAGTGGTGCACATCAGCCATGGGAAGCTCCAAGGGAGGCACCCAGGGTGGAGCAGGGAGGCAGACACCAGGGAGAGTCCTCTGCCACTTCTCAACTTCCTTGCACGCTCCCTGCAAAGCCTCATCCTAACCAGGAGTCAGGAGGGAGCAGCAGCCAGCATGCTTTTAGGGCTGGGGGTGGGTGCCTACTCAGAGACTTGTTGGGTCACAGAGGCCCATTCAGTTCCCTAGGGGTTCGAGTGGGAGATACCTGGCACCTGTCAGGGATCGGAGCCCACAGAACTGACCTGAGGCCAAGCTGAGAGAACCACTAGCAGGGTCCAGAACTGTCTTTCTGCTACTTCTAAGTCTGTGACACTGATGTCAAGGTTGACAATAAATTGAATTAAACATAATTACACTCACTGGGTAGCCTCCTCAGCAGGGGTGGGAAGGCCCTAGAAAATGTCCTCAGCCCTGTTCCCAGGGTCTGACAGCTCTTGGGCCATATGGTGAAGGTTCCTGCCTGGGGTTTGCGGGGCAGCCACAAGGTGAGTACGTGCAGGCCACAGGGTGGCTGGGCTGGGTGTGGACCCTGGGGACAGGGACTGCAGGAAGTCTCCAGACCACTGAGGCTGAAATAAGACTTTAATATGCACAAAGGAACCTCACATTCATGACTGGGAGAGAAGAAGGGAGGGGGGAGCTGCAGCCAGCTTGGGCTGGGAAGACCGGAGGCCCCTGGAGCCAGAGCTGGAGTCAGTGGCCTTGGGGGAGTGGAGTGCACAGGGAAGGTGCAGCAGGTGGGGGTGGGGTAGTGGCATGGTGAGGTCCTGCTTCTTCCGGCTGGTCACATCTGGGTGTCCCCAGGCCTCCCTCATTGGCTGCTGCAGCTTCCTGAGCCTGGTAGCTTCTGGCTTGAGTCAGGAGCCAGGGCTGCCCTGCCCTTGCTCCCCAGATATCCTTCCAGGGGCTGAAGTATGACACCTGTGACAAGCATACAAAAGGCCATGATGGCGGGGCTGGGGCTGCCCACTGCCATGAGGCCCTGGACATGCAGCGCCACCACAAGCCTGTGCTGCACCAGGCACTGGGTCTCACGGTGCCCAGAGGGCTCTGTGGGGTCCCCATCCCTGCCCAGAGGTGCTTCGCGTGTCAGTGCTTCCTCTCCGCACATGCACGCTTCCCAGCAGAGACTGGTGTGATCCGGTTCCTGGGAGACCCAGCTGTGTTCCAGCTTTCTCAGGGACTTGCGAAATCTGAGCCCCAGCCACAGCCTGTGGCCAGTGTATCAGCCCAAGTCAGAGGTTGCCAGGAGGGGATGAGGGGATAAGAAGAGGGGCACCTGGGAGCCTTGAGCTGGGAGGAGGAGGAGCATCCCCCTCAGGCCCAGGACCTCAAGGAAGCCCGCAGGAGTTGCTGGCGGACAAGAGGCCAGGAGTGAGGCTGCCTGTACTCCAGGTCAGCCTGGCTCTGGACCCTGATTGTGACATTCACTGTGAGACAGGTCACGCTATTTAACTTGGTTAGTTTGCTTTTTTGCACATGAGCTCCTGACATCAACAGCCTCATGACAGTTACTTTTGTCCATACAGAAAGGGGCCTCATTTATAAATCTTATCCAGGCATGGTTATGCACACCTGTAGCCCCAACACACAGGACGCTGAGGCAGGAGGGGCCAGCCTGAGCTACCTGGTGAGTGGAAGGCTAGCTGAGCTGCACAGTGAGACTGTCTACAAAACAAAACAATACAAATTCACTAACTGGAGGTATGGTGGTGGCAGCAGCCTGCAATCCTAGCACTTGGCAGGCCGAGGCAGGAAGGTTGCCAGGAGTTCAGGGGCAGCTTGGGCTACATAGGGAGTTCAAGGCCATCCTGAACTACAGAACAGACCTTGTTTCAAAAAATTTTTTTAAAATATATGTTTTTTTAGCTGTGTTACCGCTGAGAAGAGCTGAGAAAATGTGGGAGATAGATAACATTGCTTCAGAACCGCAAGGGGAAAGCAGCAGCCTGGAACATTCCTCCCTACTAAGCAGGAGCCCAGCCTGAAGCCCAGAGGAATCCCTGTGTCCCCGCCCTGGGCTCTGGGTTCTTGCTAAGAATCTCAACCCCCTCCCCGGGGACCCCCACCAGACACCCACCCTGGCCAGGGGCACAGCAGCTGTCAGTGGGATGTGGACATGCTGCTGGCCCCAGCCAGCCCTGCCTGCCTGCTTCTTTCACTGTCCAGGGCTGGGGCTCCAGGGCACCTTGGGCTGGCAGCAGGCCGAGAGCTCCTGCCAGCGGATGTAGGTCTGGGTGGCCAGGTCCTTGAGCCGGGTGCGGTGCATGGCCTGGGGGCTCTCCCGGATGTGGGTGCAGATGTGGTGGTCAAGTTGCATGCACAGCAGCTGCAACTCACCCTGCCAGGCCGGGGAAGAGGCGGAGGTCAGAGGCCGTGCTGAGCAGGCGCACCCCAAACCCCAGGACAGGCAGGGGGTGTGCGTGGGCGTATGACGCTGATTGACAGCTCAAGAACAGGGACAAGTGCTGGGCACACAGGTTAGGCTGTGGGATACAAGGGCCGTGGGAGCCCCTCCTGGCCCCTTGGGATACTCACCCAATGCTCTGGAGTGACATCCTGACTGTTGACCACCACACCAGCCAGGGTCAGGAGGCTGTGGCACAGGTAGCAGACCTGGGGAGGGCACAAAGACTAGCGTCCCAACCTCAGCCCCTGCCCTGCCCTGCGAGCTCTTTGCTCTGGATTTTGTGGGTGCAGCCTTGCCCAACAGTTGAGCCCCTGGCTTGTGTCACTGTGGCAGACACTTGAGGTGCAGCAACTCAGAGGAAAGAAGGGGATGCTGGGTCTCAGGGCTTTGGGGGCTTCAGTCCATGGTGAGCCGGCCCCAATGCTTTCATCTTGGTACTGCCTGGCTGGCAGGAGGGGACACATGACAGAGGATGCCTGCTTCACTCACGGCATCCTGAGGCAGAGAGAGAGAGAGAGCCCACCATGTCCTCCTCCACGGCACCTCCTCAGTGTCCTAGCTTCCCGCACAGGCTGACAAGAACATTTGCACGTTTGTACACCCTCCCCACCAGCTCCACCTTTTTCCCTTGGTACTGGGGATCAAACCGATCAAACCCAGGGCCTAGGCACTGAGCTATATCCCCACTTGTTTTTTGTTTGTTTGTTTGTTTGTTTCCTTTTGTCTTTTTGAGACAGGGTCTCACTACACAGTTCAGGCTGGCCTTGAGTTCACTTTGTAGCCCAGGCTGGTCTCAAACTCGCAATGATCTTCCTGCCCTCAGTCTCTTGAGTCCTGGGATTACAGGGGTGTACCACCATGCCCAGCTTAAGTTTTTTACTCTGAAACAGGGTCTTGCTAAATCGCTAAATTGCCCAAGCTGGGATTGAACTTTTTTTCTTCTTTCTTTTTGAAACAGGGTTTTGCTCTGCAGTTCAAGGTAGCCTTGAACTCAATTTTTAGCCCAGGCCGGCCTCAAACTTGTAAGAATCCTCCTACGTCAGTCTGAGTGCTTGGATAGAAACCCAGGTATACACCACTACACCTGGCTTTGACTTTCATTCTCACTGCAGAACCCTTGAGAGGTGAAAACAAGACAAAGGGCGATTCCCTCGGACTCTGCTGGGCCCCTTCATTTACTGGGTGTCGGCTTCCTGTGCAGAGCAATGAGACGCAGGCAGCATCCGGAGGCCAGCCCGCCCCAGGCATCTGAGCTCTGGCAGCAGGCACAGATGCCCACTCGGGGCTCCTTGCCTGGTCCCCTTGGGGCTCCTCATGCCTCAGATAAGGAGGGTGGCTACAGCCCTGTGCCCTTGGCAGATAAGCAGCCCCCAGGATGAAGAAGATGGGAGGGGTTCTCCAAGGCTGGAGCTCAGAACCAGGCCAGGCCCTGTGCCCGCTGGTGTCCCCTGCCCTCGGACAACCAGATGGCCTCTCAGGAATGGCAGTGGCCTCTCTGTGCCTCCCCCAGGAGGATAACAACCACTTCTGAGGATACTGACTTGTCACTGTGAATGCTTTAACTGTTTTGCTCTTTTTAATATACTTGGGACTGGATGCAGGGCCCTGACACTGAGCTACTTGCCTGACTCTTTTTGAAACAGGATTTCACTAAGTTGCCTGGGCTGGGCTCACACTGGAGATCTTCCTGACTCAGCCGGCCAGAGCACTGGGATCCCAGGCGTGTGCACTACACCTGGCTCTCCTTGCCCCTCTGTGCAGCAGGCCTTGTCCCTTGAGTGAGAGGCAGCCTCCCCATGGGGAGGGAGGAAGCAGCCTCCGTAACACAAACACTTGGCCAGGATACAGAATTGGTTCCCCTCAGAACAGAGGGAGAAAGGACCTTCTAGGTTTATGGCGGGTGGGGGTAGAGTGGGGGAGACTGCACAATTAGGGACTCAGCTCAAGGCAGTTAAAGTAGGCTTCGAAGAGCAGTGGGATTTAGAGCAAAGATGGCCCTGTGGGGGTGGAGGTGGGCAGATGCAACACCAGACTGACAGGTCCTGAGCGCTGACATGGGCAGCTGTGTGGTGGTGCTTGCCTGCATCCCAGCACTGCGAGGCTGAGGCAGGAGGATCGTCATGAATTTGAGAACAACCTAGGGTACATAGCATGACCCAGCAAACAAACAAATACAGAAGTGGGACCTGTCAGGACCGGAGGGCACCTACTGGCTGACACTCCAGTGCTGGGCCACACCAGCATCCCTCTCTATGCTACATGTGCCTTGCTTATGGCATCAGAACACAGTAGAAGCTTCGAGAACAATGAACAAAATGCTGCTGTGACTGCTGAGTGAACCCAGCTGGGTGCTGTGGGGGGCTAGGGCTGGGGTGCCAGTTCCACCTTGGTGGGAAGCCCAGGTCCTCTCAGCAAGCAACAGGCTGATGCTGAGGGGCAGAGAAAACCCCAAAGGCCATGGGGCCATGGGGTTGGGCACAGCAGGGGCTGGGTTGGAGCTACCTGCAGAGGGGACAGGCAGGGCAGGCAGGGACAGCCAAGGACTGGGGGCTGGGGACAGCACAGCTCAGGCCTTTGGCTCCAGACACCTGCCCCTCCCCCCAGTGCCCCCAGCCTCCAGCTCCCAAGGGTATTAGCACTGCGAGCGCGCATGCTTTAGAGCTTATCTTCCCAGAGAGGCCAGAGGGCCTGGGGAGCCCAGGGTGCCCCGGGGCATCTATGCTGTAATGAGGGTTTACGGGAGGGGCAGGGAAAAGCCAAGGCACTCCAGCTCCGGTTTCACAACTTCATTCTTATACTCATTCCCATAATTGAAGCTGTGGGGAAAATCCCAGAAAGTTGTTCAGAGCCCAAGCACATGTGCACGCGTGCACGTGAGTGTGTGTGCGTGTGTGTGCTCCAAAAGAAAAGCCCTGTAACCACACTGTATAAATCAACTTTCTCCAAAGGAAAGAAACAAGCTGGCCAAGTCCTGGGGTTGGTATGGATCCCTTTCTCCCCTCTGGGGCTCTCCCTGGTTCTGGGCCTATGGAGGAGTCCTGCAGGTCAGACTGTGACCCGACCCAGGGAAGGTTCCCCTGGTGGCCGGAAGTCATGGCTGAAGCTGGGGTCCCTGGCTGTGCTTTAGAAAAAAAATAAAACCGAGCATGGTAGCACACGCCTGTGATCTCAGCATTGGGGAAGCTGAGGCAGGACTGCCATGATTTGGAGGCCAACCTGGACTAGAGAGAGACTTCCAGGCCAGGCTGAACCACATTTTGAGACCCCATCCAAAACATAAAACAATGTCCCGCTTCAGCCCTACTCCTCAGGGATGGAGCTCAGGGGCAGAGCATGCGCCTAGCACGCAAGTGGCCAGGGGTTCCACTCCCAGCAGTGCAACCAAAAAATAAAAACAGCTTCCGCCCTGGATGCCTCTTGCCCCTGGCTCCTCTCTCTTCAGAGATCCTCGCTCAAGGCTGGGGGAGGCCTGACTGCCTGGCAGTGCACCTGCACAAAGGTCGGAGAAGAAACCATCAGCCTGAAGTGCAGCCTCTGGGTCACACACGGAAGGTGGAACCACAGTCTCTCTCCTCTTAAACACCATTGGAAGGGGCTTAGCAGGGCACACCTGCAACGCCAGTACTCGGGAGCTGAAGCAGCAAGACCCTGACTTCAAGGCCAGCTGGGCCATATAGCAAGGGACAATTTAAAATAAATAAAAACAAACCAAATGTCATTGCAGGGGACAGGTGCTGGGGTTGCGGGCTAGCGAGGAGGCCACCGCTTGGACACTGAATAAACCGCCTGCTGCAAGCCAGCTTCCTACTCTGTCAATTTCTGAATTCAGCAAGCCTGTTCCTGTCCCGGTTGGCACTCTGGGCCTTATCTCCCTTTTCTTTATTTTCTTTTAAAATTTTGAGATAGGATCTCACTATGTAGTTCAGGCTGACCTTGAATTCACTATGTAACCTGGGCTGGTCTGGGACACTCAGTGATCCTCTTGCCTCGGCCTCCCATGTGCTGGGGTCACAGGCATGTGCCACCATGCTCAGCCATCTTCCTCTTCAAGAAGCAAGAAAGGGTGGCCAGGGTATGGCCAGTGTGAGTGACACTGTGGGCTCCCCCTGCCTACCTGCCCACTCTGCCCACTCCCTTTTCTGGGGGGAAACAAGGTGGCCTTTCTACCAGCCCAGGGGAAGCCCCTCCCGCCCCTCCCACCTGGTGGGGACTCAGGCTGGGTAAGACAGGAAATGGGGCCAGGAAACCTCTCAATGACGCAGAGCGCGAGTGCTCAGGCGGGGTGCTGGACGTGCCTGGACCCAGTGGGACAAGATGAGGTTATGTCATTGACAGCACCTCCAGCAGAGCCTGGTCCCTCCCCAGGGACCGTGGTGGGCTCTAAAGGCCCCACTCCTTGCTCCAGAGCCTTGCATCCTTGGGGAAGGGCAGTAGGGACAAGGCACTTGCCTCTGTTCCCGGGAAGCCAGGTCAAATGGATCCATTCACAGGGCAGCGCTTTTGTCATAAGAAGAAAGGGAAAACGGGGTGTGTGGGGCTGCATTTCCTGGGAACTGCACCCTCCAGGAAATTCCCTCCAGCTAATGCCAAGGGAGCTGGCCGGCAACGGACATTGCAGAAGTGCAGAGAGCGGGAGGCGCCCAGGAAACTCAGGCTGGAACAGGGTGGGTTTTTTTTGGTTTCTCCCACCTTGATCCAATCAAGGGTGCAGTTTTCAAAGGCCCTTCTCTCCCCAGAGACTGCCAAGCAGGGGACAGGGAAGGGTTTGTTGTTGTTTTGAGGCAGGGCTTATGTAGCCTAGGCTGGCCTCAAACTCAGAGCAATCCTTCTGCCTCAGCGTCCCAGGTGCTGGAGTGACAGGCATGTGCCACCATTCCAGGCAAAATGGCAGGGTCTTGCCAGGAACAAGAGGACCTTGCAGTAGAAGTGGGTCCAGCCAGTGGGTCTGTGGCAGTGCTAGGGTGGGGGAAGAACTGAAGGAAACCCACAGGCAGGCACGGTGGCACACACCTATCGCCCCAGCATTTAGGAAGCTGAGGCAGGGGAATCGCTGAGAATCCCAGGTCAGCTATATAGCCCCTCTGGCCCTGAAGCTGGTGGAGACTCAGGCAGGAAATGGGGCCAGGAAACCTCTCAATGACTCAGAGCAGGAGTGCTCAGGCAGGGTGCTGGACGTGCCTGGCCCCACATAATGAGTTCAAGGCCCACCTGCACTGCATAAGGAGACCCTGACTCAAAACATTAATCTTGAGACAGGATCTTGCAAATTACCCAAACTGGCCTCTAACTTTCCAGCTTGAGATTATCCTGCCTCAGCTTCTCTAAGAGCTGGGATTATAAGTGTGTACCACTGTGTATAGCATTAGGTCTCTCTCTCTCTCTCTCTCTCTCTCTCTCTCTCTCTCTCTCTCTCTCTCTCTTTGGCGGAACCAGGGATTGAACTCAAGCCCCTGTGCTTGCCAGGCAAGTGCTAATTCCACTGAGCCATCACCCCGGCCCCTAGGTTCCTCGCTTATTAACTATACACCTGAGGTACTGTTTCAGACTGCATCCTGACCTAGTATATAGCATGTAGAGAGAGCTCGGGGACCCTCACTTTTCAGCAGCCATGGCATCTGAGGCTTGGAGGGATCCATAACATGCAGGACTCCATGTCTAAGCAGGGAGGTCTGAGCAGGAACAGACGTGGCCCTCAGCTGGACAGGCTCCCTGTGCGTGTGTGCACGGGTGTGTATGTGCATGCACGCGAGCATGTGTGATTTCTAAAGGAGATGGATGCTACGCATGTCTCCTCCACTCCTCACTCCTCCATGGGGCCAATCCGTCCGCTGCAGCCTGGACCTGTGGGCAGGACAGAGCCGGGACCGTGCCCCAGGGCAGGTCTAGGCTGGGCAAGCAGCGACACTGATTATTAGTGTGAGTAACACCCAGGTCAGGATACTGGCAGACTAAGGGCCAGGAGCCGCAGGCTGGGAGAGAGCCAGGCTTGTCTGGCTGGCAAGGCCCAAGAACATGGGTTCAGAGGACACCACTGCAAGCTTGGCACATGGGCCGTCGACGTGGCCATACCTTTCCCACTGCACAAGCAAACGGCACCATCCATTTCCCCTGCCTACGAGGCCCCCATTAGCGCAAGGTCACAGTCTCTGATGCTAGCCTGGCAGGCACCAGGGCCCCCAGTGGGAGCAGCCACTGAGGACTGCATCCAGAGACAGCTGGCTTTGGAAGTGACTGCCCAGGACAGGTCATCGGTTGTGTGTCCTCAAAAGAAGGGAAATGACGAAGATGTGATACCAGCGACTAGGAAATGAGGCCTGGGGTCACTGAAGACAGAGGCTTGGGAGGCCAGAGGGCAGACGTCACAGGAAGGGCCTGACAGCATGACCTGTGGTGCCCTAAGGGAAAGTGGCTGTGTGGGCGTGGGGTGGGCGGGGTCCAGCTGGGGCAAGGACGGGTTCTTGGGTGTGAGGGGATGAGCTGGTGGCATGTGGACAGGAACAGGACTTCCGCTCAGCTGCTGGGAAGGGTTCTTCACGGAGCCCTCTGGGGCCCCAGCTGGGCTTAGGGCTGGGGGGTCTCTCCCCAGGCGGCCGGAGGCCAGGGGGTCCACCTCCTACTTCCTCAGAACCCACCGCAGTCCTCGCTTTCCAGAGCCGGTCAGAGACCCCAGGTCCGTCCCGGAAGGATTTCCTCTCTTTTTCCTTTTGGCAGCACTGAGGACTGAACCCAGAGCCTTTGCACAGAACTGCATCCTCAGCCCTTTCTATTTTGAAACAGGGTTTCACTAAGTTGCTAAATAGCCTGGGCTGGACCCACATGTGCGATCCTCATGCCTCAGCCTCTCAGAGTGCTAGGATGATGGCAGGTATTCACTGCTACACCCAGCTTGGGATTCTGTTTTTATTTTATCTTATTTATTTATTTTGTAGTGTGGAGATCGAACCCAGGGCCTTGTGCATGCAAGGCAAGATCTCTACCGCTGAGCCATATCCCCAGTTCCCAGACTGTTCTAATCTTGATGTTGGACGCTGAGCAGCTCCTGGTGTCAAGAGCAGGGTGGGAACCAGAGGGGGGGTGAGAAAGAGAGGGCAGGGACAAAAGCGAGAAGATGGCCCTGCAGTCCCACCTGCCCCGTGCCTGGAGGTGAGCCCTCTAGCTCCACCCGGCACCCTTTCCCTCTGGCCTCCTTTGGCAGTGGGGATGAGGAGACACTGGGAGATATGTGGGAATAAAGACCCCACTCCTGCAGGGGCCCAGAGAGCAGAGGACTCTGGGTAGCCGTGCACCCTGGCATGCAGATGCCAGCACGGGGTGCACAGGACGGCACAAGGGAGCAGCTGATCCCCAGGGCTTCACAGAGACTTCCTCCTTCCCCGCCCCTCGTGGTTTCCCCAAAATCTTGCTGCTTCCTGCCCTTCATGTTGCAGGACAACTGCACTTCTCCAGAGAGGGCAGGATGCAGGCAGCATTAGAACTGTGATCCCTAGCCCAGCACCCAGGAGGCTGAGGCAGGAGGATTTCTGTGAGTCTGAGGCCAGTCTGGGCTACATAGCAAGACCCTATCTCAACTCTCCCTCAATGAAAAGAAAGCTGATGAGTGATTTGCCAGGCACAGAGACTCCCACGGGCTCTTAGAGGACCGGGCCTGGCTGAGGGAGGCAGAGGGCTGGCACTTGAGTGAAAGCTGCTCCAACGCATCAGCCTGCCCTCGGGTGACCCCATCACCCCAGCCCTGCTCACACACGTGCACAGAAGCTTGGTTCCGGGCCCCAGTATTGCTGGATGCTGGCTTTTGAGGTTTGTGTCAGAGACATCTACATGCTCCTGATCTTGGAGGAGGAAGTAGGACAGCGGCGACACAGAGCAGCGAGGCAGGAAGTCAGCAATCCTGAATGTCTATTTTCTGTTCCCCAAACTGGGCATTCTCCTCCCAGGGCTCCTAACCTCAGCCTGACCCAGGTCTCCAGCCCCAAAGGGCAGGGCTGGCCCCATGGTGCCAAGAGAGGGCCAGGAGGGAAACCACAGGCACCTCCGGGGGCGAGGGACTCTAGCTGCTCTTGTCCTGGAGGCGACAGGGCAAGGGGCCTGTGCTGCAGCCAAGCGGGCAGGGGGTGGGAGGCACACACAGGTCCCCTTGCTGGGTGGGGAGTGCAACCCGGGGGCGGCAACTTACTCTCTAGAGCCCCTTGCCAGACAGCTCTTGGCCGGGTCACCCTGGGGGCACAGGACCGATGGCTGCAGTGCCAGCAGCTGAGCAAAAGCAGCAAAACTTGTTCGTCAACTCCCTTGACACAGTGCATACGAGGTTTACAGGAGCCGTGCAGCAGGCATTCACAGACACACACGGCCACACCCTCTGCAGCGCGCACGCCGTCGGTGCGGCCAGGCGGGCCTTGGCTGGCGTCGCCTGGGCCCGGGAGTGTGCGCCCCAGAAGAGCACCGCTTCACAAGTACGCTTCTCCATCAACAGGCGTCCTCAGGCCTCAGGCACAGAGCTGGGAGCACCCCTTAGGAGGGGTGCACCCCGAGGAAGCCCCAGTGACTCCTGCGTGCAGCCCAGGCTTGGTCTGATGGTCACACATGGGGACCCTCTGAGAAACCCACCTGACGTCCATGGGGGACATCGCAGGAGAAAAGAGAACGAGACATTCCTATTGGTCAAACACACAGGCTAGGGGCCGGGGAGATGGCTCAGTGGAATAAGTGCTTCCCTGGCAAGTGCAAGGGCCTGAGTTCAATCCCCGGTTCTGAAACACACACACACACACACACACACACACACACACACACACACACACACAGGCTGGGGGTGCAGTGCAGCAGCAGACTGGGCTTTGATCCTCCAGACCGAAAAAATAAAAATAAAAAACTACATTTTACTACATTTGTGTACACATGCACTAGCACAAAATACATGTGCACATGTATATACACACACATGCAACAGGCACCCAGACAAAGCAAAACTCAACAGTTAAGCATGGCAGTAGACACAAGACCTGAGACAGCAGACTTCATGAGACTGAAACATCAATCATCGCATTGTGAGGAGCGGCCAGGACTAAGGTGGGACAGACAGCAAGACCAACCTACGGCCATAAGCAGCTTATGCTGCCCTGCGAAAGCAAGCCAGGACCCAGGAAACACTCCTTCCGGGCTGAGGGACTGCGCTGGGAGCCCGGGGACACAGAGGCAGAATGAGTCGAGTTAGCCAGGCACAGCGGTGCGCTGCTGCGCGTCTGAAATCCCTATAACTCAAGAGCCTGAGGCAGGAGGATCACTGTCACCAGCCTGGGCTAGAGTTCAAGGTCAGCCTGGACTATGTAGGGAGACCATATCTCAAAACAAACAAGTAAATTAATGAAAAGACTGGAGCTATAGCCCAGTGAAAGGCTCCAGGTTCAATGCCCAGTACTGCCAAAAAACTAAAATATTTTTGGAGTTAAATTACATAACTGTCTCATGCAGGAAGCCAAGGGGAAAGTGACACAAACACAGGCCAGGAAAGGCACTGGCTCTTGCAGAAGATGCCCTGGACTCAAGGGAAGCAGTAGGGGCCCAGACCTCCTCCCACCCAGATGTTTATGTTCTCTGCGTGAGCCCAGTGGGAAAGCTCAGGCCAGGCAAGTGTTGGGCCATCATCAACCACCTAGGTGCTC